>JAWZYU010000003.1:51447150-51714150 GCA_038380435.1 Ryuthela nishihirai | reverse complement strand
CACCAAAACCCGATAGTCCTTTCATATACGTATTTTTATAACCCACGTATTTTAAGTCCGTTTTAATCAATACTTATTTCTTTCAACTCTGCGACTATTGGCTGGCACATTTTTACTAGAAGAAGGGCTACCTTACAGTAGCAGCTCCGCAGAAAATCAAAAATCTGATTTTATTCCTCGTGATGAAAAATATTGAAGGTAATAGGGGCGACCTAAAAGATCCGTGTTCGGATCCTCACTCCGGATGGCTTTTAACAAAAGTCCTACGAAAGTAAAAAACTCCCCCGTTACACAACGTTGTTTAAAAATACTTATTATAGCTGTATCCCTAGTACATGATGCAAACTCTTTCCGAGGAAGTAACGCTATTCGATGCATCCCCCAGTTACATGCTTTTACAGGGTAAAGCCTGTGTGGCAGAATGTTAAAAGTAGAATTCATACGTTTCCGTAAAACTTAAGTTCCAACATGCTTTAAAGGAGTATGGTTCGACTCACTTTGAGAGGAGCAGTCGCTCGGACCAAAAGCCTGATGGGTCTCCTGCCGAATTCTACACTTTATCAGAACACCGTGTCGGGTGCCTTCTAGAAAAGGGAACAATTTTTAATGTCATAAGAAATGTGTGGCGTATAACTCCATGGAAAAATACGAAACCTTTAGTATTAACATCCTCACTTCAAATTTTCATACGACATTCTGGGGTTAAGTTTCAACTTTTATTTTTTCCAACCGTAATAAAGCGCTGTTTCTGTGGAGCACTGGTGACTTCGACGCCAAGGCCGACCCGCACTAAACGATACGACCGTGCACTAGAAAACCGTGAACAGACTTGTGTGAAACGTAATGTACAGAGCTTGACAACAGTAATATAGACTGGGATCCTCGCTCACTATCATAGCCCTCGAGAAATTATCAAATATGAATAGAGTTCTGGCCACACAATCTTCTGAGTTAATTCTGGATGGATCACAAGGACTTTTTCTCACATTCGTTAATCAAAGTGTCTACGCATCAGACTTGTCATTACCCCGACAAACTATCCATAGACTGAGTAAGTATTTAGAATGAAAAATTGAGTCTGCTTCACGACACAGATTCGTAAAACGCTCATTAATTATTTTGTGAGAGAAAGCATGCATAAAGTTCAAACACTAATACATCTTCCCTTTCTAATAAACCATACGATCAAAGTAGATAAATTGCAAGCATCATCGGATCTGATTCCGTATATCTGCTTACGACGAAAATCTCACAATAGCCTATTCAGTAATTTAACTCCCCGATACAGTATGTGACTAGGTCGTTTAACTAAATTACGTGCATAAACGAAAATGTAAAGGGATATCTCTAAATTCGCACAACGGGATAGGTGAATATTTTCATAATTCTTTTGAAGGCAGAATAACTGTGACGAGAGAGAAAGTATAAAAATGCAGTGGGATGGCTGTAAAAACAACAGATTACAGCGCAAATACTGTAAGATAGAAAAAACGACTATTAACAAGTGTCATATAAGGAGCGACCGATAAAAGTCACACCGTAGCGGAAGGAGTAATACAGGAAAAATCATAAAATATTAACCCCCACGCTAGTAAATCACGGTCCATTGCGTACACACGGATGAATATCACAAAAATACTTTGCATATAGTAAAGGACCACCGAAGTTTGGAAATTTAAAATCTGAAAACTCACTGTTTATAGTATTTCCGTGAAAAGTCACCCCCCAGAATCGAGATCTAGCTCTGTCGCCAGTTATTCCAGCGTACTATCTCTTTTCAGCACGTTTGAATAAGTGCATGTGAAGGTGGCTAGCTGCAGACACAAGCTTTTCGACAAAAGATAGGATGTTTCACTACAATCTAACACGGAGATGTCTGTTTAGTTATTTTTTCCTCCTATTTCTACACTAGTGTGGAAGTCTTAGAACAAGTGGTTCGGGTTAGCACACGTTTTTGATATTATCTTGTTTGGCAATCTGAAAGAACACTGTCTGTGGAACATTACCCCCCTGCAAGTTAGTACTAATTACTTCACGATTCTGAGGGACGAAAGCTGTAATCGTTGGCAGATATTTTTCAGAAATATGTAATCAACCATAGTGTTCGGATATTTGATCCATAGTAAGACATGAACGTTGTTTACCTATCATCAGCGACCCCTTCTACGGATCGTATGAGAGGTAATTGTTACGACAATTAGCTACGTGAAGTCGTGTTTATTTTTAAAAGCAAAGACACACTAATTACCGACTAGCTAGAGAACGATATATTAACCTGCTAAAGTTTGATTTTAACGATCAGATAGTGTATATATCATCACTTTTTTAGTTCATAATAATATTCCAACTTTTAAAGGAAATATTCTCTCGTTATAAGCGATTACATACAAAGAGATACACACTCTATACTTTAAATCTATAGAGACAACGATCACTATCCATGGAACACATCTGTGAAATATCACCACATTTTTGTTTTTAACGTACGGTTGAATCGTTCTACGATGCTAGCTTTGGTTTCCCATCCCTTTCTTTTACACCCACCCGATATAAAACATTCGACCCAACATAGCTTGCTAGCTGTGCGAGGTCTTGATACAGAGAACAATATTAACACTTCTAAGGCTGACCATAAAATCCCCGTTAACTATACAAAAGAAATCACATTGACAAAAATATCAGAGACATTCATATTTATTTACATTAAGGTCACATTAATATTTAGTTCGTACATACCAGTTCACCGTGCACTTCTTTTAGTACTGTTGCAAAGTTCAATTTAGACATAAATGTGATATTAGCAGGACGATTTAGTTCAATACATGATTCTTCCACAAAACGTTCGGCAATATCGGTTAAATTAACGTTTCTTACCACTTCTGTGAAAAAATCGTAAGCTGATTCAGCGTTTATGGTGAGGCACGAATGGCGAGGTTGACTCGGATGATTCACTTCACACCCGAAACAGTTCTTACGTAGCAGCGTAAACAGTTCTTTTCGGAGAACTGTTTTCAAAGTCCGCTTTAAACAGTCCATAAGCTTTACGAAATCACTGCTGTCTTGTTCAAGGGGTCGATCGTTAGATGGTGGGCTTCGAGGAAGATTTGCCGCTAATTCTACCTTCCGCACTGCATTCCAAAATTTACCGTTTTCAAACTTCAGAGCCATCAAACTGTAGGTGATTGCATCGCATAAATCTGTCAACCGCTGCCACTGTTCGACGCTGAGCCGAACCGATGACGAAAATACAAGTCCTCCGTCACGGGGGATGCTTTTTTTAATGACCACGCCGTGTCCACCTTTGAGCACGACGAGGCAAACCATAGCGTCCAGTTCATACTCGCCGTATTCGACATCTTCGAACGCTTCGACGATTGTAGACGCATACGAAACCAGTCCATGCCACTGCTCTTCAGACAGCATCACACCGTCCTTTGTAGGATATAGTTTTAACGAGTCATCACTCTGGAACACACGTATGTGCACTTTAGGATATGACCGATATTCACAAACGCTCGCAAACAAATCCGATCCGAGTTGAAACATATGGCTATCATCATCTCTAACAGCAAGTCGCTTCGCAGGAAGATCACCATCGGTCAGGGAACGTTTAGCACAAGCCATAGCAAGTCGATACTGGAAAAAATAATGCTTTACTGCCCGTCGAAGTGTAATACTTATACCTTAAACCTGTGACGTGTCCCTGTAACTCCATCCCATTGGTCGAGATCTGGTAGATTTGCCATCTCTTAGTAAACATAATGACGTCTACAAATATTTACGAGCCTGTATAGACGTGCTCTCGAAATATGCATGTGGTGCTCCTTTAAAACGTAAATCGTGGGAGCTTTTGATCACAAAAACCTTTCAGAATACCTCTGAAATTACAAACAGATAAGGTGGGGGGGGGGGGTGAATTCACTAACAGAGTATTTCAAAAGTATCTTAAAAACACACCCATAATGAAACCAAAACTAGCATCGTAGAACGATTCAACCGTACGTTAAAAACAAAAACGTGGTGATATTTCACAGGTGTGTTCCAGGGAGGCGCCACTGAGGGGGAAAGGGGATTACGTAATGATTACGTAACAGGCCACTCCCCTTATTAAAACACCCCCCTTTCCCCCTCAGTGGCGCCTCCCTGGAACACACCTGTGAAATATCACCACGTTTTTGTTTTTAACGTACGGTTGAATCGTTCTACGATGCTAGTTTTGGTTTCATTATGAGTGTGTTTTTAAGATACTTTTGAAATACTCTGTTAGTGAATTCACCCCCCCCCCACCTTATCTGTTTGTAATTTCAGAGGTATTCTGAAAGGTTTTTGTGATCAAAAGCTCCCACGATTTACGTTTTAAAGGAGCACCACATGCATATTTCGAGAGCACGTCTATACAGGCTCGTAAATATTTGTAGACGTCATTATGTTTACTAAGAGATGGCAAATCTACCAGATCTCGACCAATGGGATGGAGTTACAGGGACACGTCACAGGTTTAAGGTATAAGTATTACACTTCGACGGGCAGTAAAGCATTATTTTTTCCAGTATCGACTTGCTATGGCTTGTGCTAAACGTTCCCTGACCGATGGTGATCTTCCTGCGAAGCGACTTGCTGTTAGAGATGATGATAGCCATATGTTTCAACTCGGATCGGATTTGTTTGCGAGCGTTTGTGAATATCGGTCATATCCTAAAGTGCACATACGTGTGTTCCAGAGTGATGACTCGTTAAAACTATATCCTACAAAGGACGGTGTGATGCTGTCTGAAGAGCAGTGGCATGGACTGGTTTCGTATGCGTCTACAATCGTCGAAGCGTTCGAAGATGTCGAATACGGCGAGTATGAACTGGACGCTATGGTTTGCCTCGTCGTGCTCAAAGGTGGACACGGCGTGGTCATTAAAAAAAGCATCCCCCGTGACGGAGGACTTGTATTTTCGTCATCGGTTCGGCTCAGCGTCGAACAGTGGCAGCGGTTGACAGATTTATGCGATGCAATCACCTACAGTTTGATGGCTCTGAAGTTTGAAAACGGTAAATTTTGGAATGCAGTGCGGAAGGTAGAATTAGCGGCAAATCTTCCTCGAAGCCCACCATCTAACGATCGACCCCTTGAACAAGACAGCAGTGATTTCGTAAAGCTTATGGACTGTTTAAAGCGGACTTTGAAAACAGTTCTCCGAAAAGAACTGTTTACGCTGCTACGTAAGAACTGTTTCGGGTGTGAAGTGAATCATCCGAGTCAACCTCGCCATTCGTGCCTCACCATAAACGCTGAATCAGCTTACGATTTTTTCACAGAAGTGGTAAGAAACGTTAATTTAACCGATATTGCCGAACGTTTTGTGGAAGAATCATGTATTGAACTAAATCGTCCTGCTAATATCACATTTATGTCTAAATTGAACTTTGCAACAGTACTAAAAGAAGTGCACGGTGAACTGGTATGTACGAACTAAATATTAATGTGACCTTAATGTAAATAAATATGAATGTCTCTGATATTTTTGTCAATGTGATTTCTTTTGTATAGTTAACGGGGATTTTATGGTCAGCCTTAGAAGTGTTAATATTGTTCTCTGTATCAAGACCTCGCACAGCTAGCAAGCTATGTTGGGTCGAATGTTTTATATCGGGTGGGTGTAAAAGAAAGGGATGGGAAACCAAAGCTAGCATCGTAGAACGATTCAACCGTACGTTAAAAACAAAAATGTGGTGATATTTCACAGATGTGTTCCATGGATAGTGATCGTTGTCTCTATAGATTTAAAGTATAGAGTGTGTATCTCTTTGTATGTAATCGCTTATAACGAGAGAATATTTCCTTTAAAAGTTGGAATATTATTATGAACTAAAAAAGTGATGATATATACACTATCTGATCGTTAAAATCAAACTTTAGCAGGTTAATATATCGTTCTCTAGCTAGTCGGTAATTAGTGTGTCTTTGCTTTTAAAAATAAACACGACTTCACGTAGCTAATTGTCGTAACAATTACCTCTCATACGATCCGTAGAAGGGGTCGCTGATGATAGGTAAACAACGTTCATGTCTTACTATGGATCAAATATCCGAACACTATGGTTGATTACATATTTCTGAAAAATATCTGCCAACGATTACAGCTTTCGTCCCTCAGAATCGTGAAGTAATTAGTACTAACTTGCAGGGGGGTAATGTTCCACAGACAGTGTTCTTTCAGATTGCCAAACAAGATAATATCAAAAACGTGTGCTAACCCGAACCACTTGTTCTAAGACTTCCACACTAGTGTAGAAATAGGAGGAAAAAATAACTAAACAGACATCTCCGTGTTAGATTGTAGTGAAACATCCTATCTTTTGTCGAAAAGCTTGTGTCTGCAGCTAGCCACCTTCACATGCACTTATTCAAACGTGCTGAAAAGAGATAGTACGCTGGAATAACTGGCGACAGAGCTAGATCTCGATTCTGGGGGGTGACTTTTCACGGAAATACTATAAACAGTGAGTTTTCAGATTTTAAATTTCCAAACTTCGGTGGTCCTTTACTATATGCAAAGTATTTTTGTGATATTCATCCGTGTGTACGCAATGGACCGTGATTTACTAGCGTGGGGGTTAATATTTTATGATTTTTCCTGTATTACTCCTTCCGCTACGGTGTGACTTTTATCGGTCGCTCCTTATATGACACTTGTTAATAGTCGTTTTTTCTATCTTACAGTATTTGCGCTGTAATCTGTTGTTTTTACAGCCATCCCACTGCATTTTTATACTTTCTCTCTCGTCACAGTTATTCTGCCTTCAAAAGAATTATGAAAATATTCACCTATCCCGTTGTGCGAATTTAGAGATATCCCTTTACATTTTCGTTTATGCACGTAATTTAGTTAAACGACCTAGTCACATACTGTATCGGGGAGTTAAATTACTGAATAGGCTATTGTGAGATTTTCGTCGTAAGCAGATATACGGAATCAGATCCGATGATGCTTGCAATTTATCTACTTTGATCGTATGGTTTATTAGAAAGGGAAGATGTATTAGTGTTTGAACTTTATGCATGCTTTCTCTCACAAAATAATTAATGAGCGTTTTACGAATCTGTGTCGTGAAGCAGACTCAATTTTTCATTCTAAATACTTACTCAGTCTATGGATAGTTTGTCGGGGTAATGACAAGTCTGATGCGTAGACACTTTGATTAACGAATGTGAGAAAAAGTCCTTGTGATCCATCCAGAATTAACTCAGAAGATTGTGTGGCCAGAACTCTATTCATATTTGATAATTTCTCGAGGGCTATGATAGTGAGCGAGGATCCCAGTCTATATTACTGTTGTCAAGCTCTGTACATTACGTTTCACACAAGTCTGTTCACGGTTTTCTAGTGCACGGTCGTATCGTTTAGTGCGGGTCGGCCTTGGCGTCGAAGTCACCAGTGCTCCACAGAAACAGCGCTTTATTACGGTTGGAAAAAATAAAAGTTGAAACTTAACCCCAGAATGTCGTATGAAAATTTGAAGTGAGGATGTTAATACTAAAGGTTTCGTATTTTTCCATGGAGTTATACGCCACACATTTCTTATGACATTAAAAATTGTTCCCTTTTCTAGAAGGCACCCGACACGGTGTTCTGATAAAGTGTAGAATTCGGCAGGAGACCCATCAGGCTTTTGGTCCGAGCGACTGCTCCTCTCAAAGTGAGTCGAACCATACTCCTTTAAAGCATGTTGGAACTTAAGTTTTACGGAAACGTATGAATTCTACTTTTAACATTCTGCCACACAGGCTTTACCCTGTAAAAGCATGTAACTGGGGGATGCATCGAATAGCGTTACTTCCTCGGAAAGAGTTTGCATCATGTACTAGGGATACAGCTATAATAAGTATTTTTAAACAACGTTGTGTAACGGGGGAGTTTTTTACTTTCGTAGGACTTTTGTTAAAAGCCATCCGGAGTGAGGATCCGAACACGGATCTTTTAGGTCGCCCCTATTACCTTCAATATTTTTCATCACGAGGAATAAAATCAGATTTTTGATTTTCTGCGGAGCTGCTACTGTAAGGTAGCCCTTCTTCTAGTAAAAATGTGCCAGCCAATAGTCGCAGAGTTGAAAGAAATAAGTATTGATTAAAACGGACTTAAAATACGTGGGTTATAAAAATACGTATATGAAAGGACTATCGGGTTTTGGTGTAAGATCTAAATTTTAAAAGTGGAGAGGGATTCTGCCAGATTTAGACATCTACAATAAAATGAACTCCGAAGATTTTACATTCAGACCTCTATTCATCTTTGATAATTTTCGCAAGCATCGAGGGTTATGATAGAGAAAGCAAGCTTGAAGTGAGAACGTATAAGGATGTTAATACTATCGCCTAACAAAGGACGCCTGGGATATTGCTAAAGATTTTCGTATTTTTCCACGGAATTATACGGCGCACATCTTTTCTAATGTCCGAGGTCGAATCCTATTTTTCCTCAGTCGAACCATAACCTTTTAACTCATATTGGAACTAAAGTTTTTTACGGAAACGTATGAATTCTATTTTTAGCATTCCACCACATAGATTTAGCACTTCTCCGAGGAGTCGGTCATAAGGTGTGTCAACTCAATTTTAAGTGATCTAATAAGGTTCCAGTTATATTTCATAACCTAAAGGGCAGGGAATCGGTATTAATTGTAATCCCGATAATATGTAAAAACAACAATCTCCCTTTGAATTTCATAGATTCCTATTTTTAAGTGCGTCTATCAGCAGAAGAATTCCTTCTGTATTTCGAGAGGAAACAGTAATTATTTAACTTTCACATTAGGTTTTCGGACGGACCCGCCACTCTTCTCAAAGACGCCGCATTCCACCGTTGGTCCCCGTGACCTTTGCACACCACTCGCTTGTTGTGTCTTGTCAGATCACATGGGGATGAGTGTACAAGGTATCGAAACGAGTTAGAAGGTCGTCTCTCTTGTAAGCAGTAGGCGCGATCAGAGCATATATGTCAGTTAAGCGGTTTCGTTTGCTAAATTTTGGCTATCAGTCCCGTTGCAAATGTAATTTCAGTGGATTAGTGGAGGTGCGTGAAGCAATGTATTATTTTTATAGTCGAAGTTTTAAACTAATGTTCCCCTACTCCGTTAATATGCATTCATGATGAAAGTTGTTTAGCATTCTTACTTTCTATAACATTCTACCTCGTACAAAAAAGTTATTTTTTACCCGATTTCATCAGCGTGATGAGACATACGCTCGCACGCAAACGATGGGAGAGACGTTTTTTCTTCGGTGTTGCGTTACTACGTGGAAACACAGATATCTGACGGCACCAACCCGATGGAGACTAATACGCACAACTCTTGAAGGTTTAGGACGTGTCATTTCAAAAGTCAACATGGGGTGCGTTGAAACCTATCATAAAGGGTTGTGCAGAGAACCGTCTCCGGACTTGGGGAAAATATCGAGTCCGAAATCCACGATAAAGAGTGCCAGTGAGTTTTCACGATGTAAGACAGCGCGCCTAATGCGGGAGCAGCACAGATTCATTCGTCAATTTGATCCCCCGTTTGGAATTTTTTATTTTCGTAGGACTGAACCATCCGTCAGTGAAACGCTGTCCGGGGTGAGGATCCGAACACGGAGTCTATTAGGTCGATCCTATCACTCCTCAATATTTTTCATCACGACGAATAAAATCATATTTTTTACCCATCGGCATTTTCTGCGGGACAGTCTTTTAAAAACAGTTACTGTGGATAGTCTAGTAAGCGACAGTCATGGAGTTAAAAGAAATAAGTGTTACTGAAACGGACTTAAAATACGTGGGTTATAAAAAATACATATATTAATGTGAAAGGACTATCGTGTTTTGGTGTAGAAAAAGCTAGTTATAAGGAATGCTAGGTTAATTATTTGAAATGTCTGACACGCATCTAAGCCACAGCAAGTACACGGTATAGTCCCGTGCGTCCCGGAATCCACACAGTGAGGGACGATTTTTTTTTTTTTCCGGTGAAACACATCTACAGAAAACAGATTTTTATTTAATAAAGATGAGGAATATTTTGACGAGTGTTTAATTACTAGGGAATTTTGTATCATCCTTTTCTGTACAATTATTCTGAGACCAGCCAATCGTTCCATACAATTATTCTGAGACCAGCCAATCGTTCCATGCAATTATTCCGAGTCCTGCATCTGCCGATCCGTGGGAAGGAGGGAGGGCTTAAAATATAGGTGAACTAGTGGGATCTGCAAAAGGAGGGAGGACTTAAAATATGGGTCAACCATGCAAAAATAAAGAAAAATCGGAAATTAGAGTTAAAATAAGGGGCTTTTCCGAAAATAGTACTTCTCAATGTCAACAGATAGCGTCAGGGTTTTTTTTAATAAGGGGGGAGGAATTTTTAATAGGGGGGAAATCGAAAATCGAAGAATTAGAATAAAAATAGGGGTTTTTGGGAAAACAGTACTTTTCATTGCCACCAGATGACGCCACTGAGGGGGAAGGGGGGTGAAAGGGGGTGTTTAATCAGGGGGAAAGAATTATTAATTATTAATAAAGGGGCGTGGCATGTTAAGTCATAATTACGTCATGTTACATCATAGGGGTGTGGCCGGTGATGTCATATGGGGTGCGGTCGGTAACGTCATAGGGGCGTGACCAGAAGTGGGCGTGGCGTGCGACGCCCTAAGGGCGTGGCCGGGAATGGGCGTGGCTTGTGACGTCATAGGGGCGTGGCCGGAAGTGGGCGTGGCTTGTGACGTCATAGGGGGAAAGCACTGTGCGTGGGGGGTGCCATAGTGTCAGGACACTACTTGCGTCCATAGCTTCCAATAATCCTTGATAACATCGGAGATAACGTCCATTCGTAAAGTCTGGGTTGTAGGACTGCTGATCCCTGTCAATGTGAAGGCTGATGTAGTTTAATTCGAAATGTTGGAAGTTGAAGGGATTTTTTTCGTACGATCCATTCAGACTTGTACTTTCCACCATACCCAGTACCAGACGTACCGGAAGTTGGCCAAGAAATAAATTGTCGCGGTTCACACTCGTCAGACCTGCAGCGATGGAAAACATATGTAAATCCGTTCTACGCAGCGGGTACTTGGCACTCTCTGAGCTCAGTACACGCGCATGTGCAAGGATGACACCGGAAGTGGGTTTGACTTTGTGCACGAAAAATTCAGCTTCGTGAATCTGCACTTTGTAAGAGGGGTCCGCTTCGCCTGTCATGAGAGAGAATTCAGGCTTGGACCTTAACAAACGCAGTCTCAGATCGACCTGATTGAGTAGGTAACGTTCTTGGTTGGACAGGTCGGCATGAATCCAAGAGATGAGTTCGATACTTGTTGACTTGACGTACCCCTTGCGCTGATGCCATCCCTCATTCTCCCGACTGGTCAGTTCCATTTTACCGGGGGTGTCGAGGTACCATAGTGATGTACCGAGCTGACTTCGCATGGCATCGGTACCGTAATTAAGTAGAGTCTCCAGATACGCCCTGTAGGGGTACAGGATGTGAGAAGCACTCACTAGGTGATCGTTGAGGAAGACGTCTACTTGATTGAAGAGGGCGTGGAAGAAATGATTGCAGGGGGCGATCACTTCCGACGGGGGTGTACCGTCGGTTTTCACAATTTTCGAGACGAGGCGCAGGTGACACGGGATAGATCAATGTAATCGTCTGTCCCCTTCACGATGAATTCAAGTAGAGCATTACCTTCCAGCAAAGCCACAGGTAAATAATTAACATAGCAACCTCTTTCCAGTTGAGAGACAGTAGGGGGAACCAGAAACAAGTCCAGTTCTGAATTGGCACAGTCGCCAGAATCAGCGTGAATTTTCTGAATGCTCATGATGAAAACACGTCCTGCACAGTACAGTGTCTCTTCACTTTATGAAACTTGGGATGCTGACGGCGGAGTTTTATTCCTTTCCCGCCCTGCAGCTTAGAACTGGCACGTTGCCAGAGGTCTGCACCAGCTTCACGGAGCCCCGCTTTGGCTGCAGATTTGAAGTTTTGCCCCTGGGACATCTCTGAAACAAACCGTAGCCAGCCCTTACGCAGGGTAGTCAGTGCAGGTCGTACGAGAGGGCTGATGAAAAGTCCAATAGTTGCAAAGATGCTTCCTAGCCCATCACCTCTCTGATAACGAGGACCACGGAACACACCCTTCCCCGTTTGGCTCTTGTAGTAGCTCACGTAGGCGTCTGCGGAAGAGGGAACGAATTTAACCCTCATGGCAGAAATGTAACTTGACTAAAACTTTACCGAATTTGAAATGCAGAGGTTCTCCTGTATCGGTACGAAGGAAGATTCTCACACTCTCGAAACTGTTTCTTGCCAGGGGGTAGTAATCAGGTTGTTGATACACTGCGACAATGGCTTCGTTATTACTGGTTCTGACGGCAGGATTCACAACACGCAACAGTTCACCGTGAGTATCACCTAACAACTGAGGGGGAATAAGGTCTGAATACAAATAAATACCATACATTCCTCTGTTCATATCGATGGGGTAGTCACCCGTGTCTTTATTCAGTGGAATATCTAATTTAGCAATTCCTAGCATGTCACCTAATCCGGGGTTCGATCGAGGAAATTTAATGTAATGCGACTTGTCTGTATCCATCAATACGGTGTGATCTGCCTGTTGCTTGAAACGGCAAGCTTTTCTCAGCCTATAGGGTAGCATCTGGTTCATTGCATCGAATAATGATTCGGCAATTTCGTATCGTCCGTGGGGTACCTTTCGTTCTTGGAAACTACCTGGGGGGATCACGTAGAAATAACACTCGTCATCTATGTCGAATGTTGGCGTATTGCAAAGTTTGCTGGCAAATCGTTGGTGGAAGGGTTTTTCAACTTCTCCCTCCCCGATACACAGAAGTTTGCCGAAATTCGTTTTAGGAAACATCACCCATGTATCCCTCACTCGGTTTGAATACCCAGTAACCGCTGTTATAGGAAATTATTATTTCTTTGGGGAGCTGTGTGGTGAGGAGAGACAACAGTTCCATTCGAGTTATTTTGCCCGCTTTAAGTTTGATTTT
Source organism: Ryuthela nishihirai (assembly GCA_038380435.1). Classification (NCBI taxonomy): domain Eukaryota; kingdom Metazoa; phylum Arthropoda; class Arachnida; order Araneae; family Heptathelidae; genus Ryuthela; species Ryuthela nishihirai. The sequence goes on along the minus strand of JAWZYU010000003.1, from coordinate 51,701,107 downwards.
CTTGTATTCTTCAGGGGTGGCAGGGGCGTAATATTCAGTGTGTGTCATTAGAACCGTCCACATTGTACCAGCTCACAGGTAAGTGAACTTCTGCTAGTCCCACTTTCCATTTTCCGTTCAGTCTTAGGGGTTGTGTCAGACGGACTGTGAAATCGGTCTGTGAATTGTTCGGATATATTCTGACTAGCCGTGGAGGGAAGGGTCAGGTAGAAACTATCCATTTTTTAGGGATCCAGGAAGGTTTGGGATATCTGCGAAATTTGACCAATGCCTTTTGACCTTTTCTCTCGATTATTTTCTCGACCGTGTAAAGTTCGGGTTCGGACACTTTTTGAAGTTCCGATTTATAGAATGTGCCCTTCAACACTTCTCCCTCGGAATCCCATATGATGTATACAGGGGGCTGACGTTGTAACACCTTGTCGACTATAAATATTTCTTCTGTCCACAAATGCGTACCTGCCTTCTTGAAGGGTACTTTTACACTGGCTAGTCGAACCGTATCCCCTACTTTAAATGCCGGTTTTTCTTTTACTATGGTAGGATTGCGGTAGAGTCGAACCCACACAGCGTCTTCATTGTGAAAGGTCACGTCCTTGGGAGCCATATCGTGTGCACTATGAACTGAGGCATTGTATCCACGTACAACACGCGGCAGCACGTCAAGGTACCGGTAGGTGTTATTGCGTGTATAATATCTCCCCAGTCGCTCGCGTAGGGTGCGATTCCATCTCTCCACCAAAGCTGCTTTTTTGTCGGAGTATGTGGCAAAGAACCGAATACCTTTCTTTTTTCAGGAATTTCTGGAACACTCTGTTGGTAAATTCTGTACCCTGATCTGTATTTAAACTCATTGGGGATCGACCCTTGGAAAGGATTTTTTTGGAGCGTGGGCGTCATAGGGACGTCATATGGGGGCGTGGCCTATGGCGTCATAGGGGGAAAGCACAGTGCGTGGCGGACCGTATAGTGCGACCCCACTACTTATGTAATAACTATTGAATTTACTGTCAGATTCACAACTTAATGCTTTATATTCATCAACTATTATTATATAATGAGATTCTATGGCTAAAGAATAGTTGACCCTCTCAACCTGCTGCTTGCCACACAAGTCTGATAGGAGCCTGCCAGTTTATATGACATAGTAGAAGGTCTGAGAGGATGGCAAAACCTCAGCAGAAAAAAAGTATAGTTCAGGTTCATAAAATTTCGAAAATATCGAATAATTCATCAAAATATGAGTTTCAATGCTGTTTTAAACGCCTAAAACAGTGCTAAAAGCTATTCGTGTGGTAACAACTGTTCAATTTACTGTCAGAGTGAGAATCTGATGATTTGTTTCTATCAAGGGGTGATATAGAAATGCATTCTATGCCTTAAAAACATTTTCACTGTATAGAATTTAAAAAAAAAAACGCTTTATATGCGAAAATATTTATTTTAGCGCTATTTTCCTCACATAAAACATAGGTAAAAGCTATGTGGTTTTGAATTTACAGTCAGATTCACAACCTAATGCTTTATATTCAACAACTAGTATTATATAATGAGATTCTATTGGGTAAATTAAACATTAGGTGGACAGAATTTCGAAAATATCGAATTATTCACTAAAATATTACATTCACTAAAAATTACACAACTTTTCAATTTACAGTCTGAGGTGACAATCTGATGGTTCATTTCCATCAAGGTGTAATGTAAAGTAATATTCTATGCCTTAGAAATATTTTCACTGCATAGAATTTTGAAAAAATTCGATTTATTTCTCAAAAAATCTCTTTTTAGCGCTGTTTTCCGGGCAAATAACACAGGTATATTATGTGGTGAGTGACAAACTGATGGTTAATTTCCATCAAGGCGTAATATAAAATGTTCTATGGCTTAAAAATATTTTCACTGCATAGGTTTTGAAAAAAATCGATTTCTATATCAAAACAGCTATTTTTGCGCTGTTTTCCGCGCATAAAACAGGGAAAAGCTATGTGGTGTGTAATAACTCGTGAATTTACAGTCAGATTGACAACCTAAATGAGATTCTATTGGAAAAGTATACTTCAGGTGGATAGAATTTCGAAAATATCGAATTATCACACCAAAATATCAGTTTCAACGCTGTTTTAAACCCTAAATCAGAGCGAAAAGCTCTTCCTGTGCTAACAACGTTTGAATTTTCAGTTTCCGTGATTTTCTGATTGTTTTTTTTCCATCCATGAGGAATATAAAATAAAATTCTATGCCTTAAAAATATTTTCACAGCATAGAAATTTGAAAAAAATCAATTTACCTATCAAAATATCTATTTTTGCGCTGTTTTCCGCGTATAAAACAGGAAAAAGCTATGTGGTGTGTAATAACTCGTGAATTTACAGTCGGATTCACAACCTAATGCTTTATATTCATGAACCATTATTATATAATGAGATTGTATGGCGAAAGTAAAGTTTAGGTGCATAGAATTTCGAAAATATCGAATAATTCATCAAAATATGAGTTTCAATGCTGTTTTAAACGCCTAGAACAGTGCTGAAAGCTATTCGTGTGGTAAGAACTGTTCAATTTACTGTCAGAGTGAGAATCTGATGATTTGTTTCTATCAAGGGGTGATATAGAATGACATTCTATGCCTTAAAAACATTTTCACTGTATAGAATTTTCAAAAAAAAACGCTTTATATGCGAAAATATTTATTTTAGCGCTATTTTCCTCACATAAAACATAGGTAAAAGCTATGTGGTGTGTAATGACTTTTGAATTTACAGTCAGATTCACAACCTAATGCTTTATATTCAACAACTAATATTACATAATGAGATTCTATTTGGTAAATTAAACAGGTGGACAGAATTTACAAAATATCGAAATATTCACCAAAATATCAGTTCAACGCTGTTTTTACTCCGAAATCAGAGCGAAAAGTTATTTCTGTGCTAACAACTTTTGAATTTACAGTTTGAGTGAAAATATTATGGTTTATTTCCATCCACCCGTAATATAAAATAATATTCTATGACTTAAAAATATGTTCACAACATAAAATTTAAAAAAAATCGATTTATGTATCAAAATAGCTATTTTTGCGTGATTTTCCACGCTTAAAAACTTTGGAAAAAGCTATGTGGTGTGTAATAACTTTGGAATTTAGAGTCAGATTCACAACCTAATGCTTTATATTCATCATCATCATCATCATCATCATCCTCAAGCAGCCATGGGCTACGGAGGTCCAACCAGACCGTGCAATTTAGTTCTCCAAGCAAGTCTATCCTGAGCTACATCTACTGCATCTGGCCACTGCACACCAATTCTAACAAGGTTCTGTTTGACATTGTCTGCCCACCGCATCCTAGGTCTCCCCTTTCACTCATCCTAGGTCTCCTCTTCTCTGAGGCCTTTAGGCACACTGTTCATAATCCTATTCGCCAATCTATAATTATTCATACGGGCAACATGGCCAAACCAACGGAGTCTCTCTCTGCACAATATGCTGCTTAAAGGAGGTTGCAAACTCCTTTGCCTAACCTCATCATTAGTTACAAAGTTGAACCACCTAATGCCTAAGATACTGCGTAAGCATCTGGAATCAAAAGCATCTAGTTTCCTGTTATCCTGTTTACAAAGTGTCCAAGTTTCACTACCATAACTAACCCTAGAAAGAACCAAACTATTATGCAGTCTAATTTTAGTCTTTAGGTGTATACGCCTATTTCTCCACACTCTCCATAGATTCTTAAAAGTCCCGGTAGCAATCCCTATTCGTCTGTTAATCTCATGCCGCACATCACCATTATCTGTTACATAGCTCCCAAGATAAATAAACTGTGACACATGCTCAAGACTGCAACCATTCAGATTAACTGAATCACTGTCTGCCTGACCAATTTTCATCACTTTAGTTTTCTCTCTGTTTATAACCAAACCTAGTCTACTACTAGTCTCATCAATAGCCCGAATGAAAGAGTTCATCTCATCAACATCATTTGCCAAAAGGGCTAAATCATCAGCATAATCTAAATCAGAAATTTTCGTATCTCCAGCCCATTTAAGGCCAAAATCTTTCCCTTGAAGTGAATTTCGCATAACATAATCAATAACCAAACTAAAGAGAAAAGGAAACAAAATGCACCCTTGTCGGACACCAGAAGTAATGCTAAACCAATATTAATTATTACAGAGAGCTTTCATTAAGTCATTATAAGATTATAATAACTATTATAGAGAGCTTTCATTAAGTCAACTAACTTGCCATATGATCTCACAATCAACCACAAATTATGACGATCAACAGAGTCGAAAGGCTTATTGAAATCAACAAAGCTAGCAACCAAAGGTTTCTGAAACTCTAAACATTTCTCAAGGATCTGCCTAAGTGAAAATATCTGATCTACACATCCCCTACCACTTCTGAATCCACACTGCTCATCAGGCAATTGAGTGTCAACCAGATTCTTAATTCTATTAAGCACAATCATGGAAAGAACTTTACCTGGAACAAAGAGTAGGCTGATACTCCTATGGTTATCACAAGAACTGCGATCACCTTTTTTGAAAATAGGGATAACATATAGCTCTGGTAAAATCCTTAGGAATCATGCCGATATTCAGAATTTCAGTCATCCAAGTGGTAACCGAAACATTCCCAGCTCTAAGCATTTCCGTACTAATTTCATCTACCCCTGGGGATTTATGTAGTTTAAGTTTAGAAACAGCCAAAATAACTTCAGATTGTGTTATAGGGCCAACATTAAAGCCACCAATGCATTTCATGAACCATTATTATATAATGAGATTGTATGACTAAAGTATAGTTTTAGGTGCATAGAATTTCGAAGATATCGAATTATTCATCAAAATATGAGTTTTTCAATGCTGTTTTAAACGCCTAAAACAGTGCAGAAAGCTATTCGTGTCGTAAGAACTGTTCAATTTACTGTCAGAGTGAGTATCTGATGGTTGCTTTAAAAACATATCACTGTATAGAATTTTCAAAAAAATTTTTTTATTACTGGAAATACCTATTTTAGCGCTGTTTTCCGCGCATGAAACACAGGTAGAAGATATGTGGTGTGTAATAACTTATGATTTTGCAGTCAGATTCACAACCTAATGCTTTATGTTCATTAACTAGTATTATACAATGATATTCTATAGGGGAAATTATACTTTAGGTGGATAGAATTTCGAAAATATCGAATTCTTCACCAAAATAACAGTTTCAACGCTGTTTAAATCCCTTAAAACAGAGCGAAGAACTATTCCTGTGCTAACAACTTTTGAATTTACAGTTTGAGTAACAATTTGATGGTTTATTTCCATCCATGCGAAATATAAAATAATATTCTATACCTTAAAAATATTTTTTAACAGAATGGAATTTTGAAAAATATCGATTTATATATCAAAACAGCTATTTTTGCGCTGTTTTCCTCGCATAGAACTTAGGAAAAAGCTATGTGGTTTGTAATAACTTTTGAATTTACAGTCAGATTCACAACCTAATGCTTTATAATCATCAACTACTATTATATAATGAGATTCTATGGGAAAAGTATACTTTAGGTGCATAGAATTTCGAAAAAATATCGAATATTGTATAATAACAGCGTTGACACCAAAATATCAGTGTCAACGCTGTTTTAAACCGCTAAAACAGAGAGAAAAGCTATTCCTGTGGTAACTACTACAGTTTGAGTGACAATCTGATGGTTTATTTCCATCCAGGCGTAATATAAAATAATATTCTATACATTAAAAATATTTTCACAGCATAGAAATTGGTAAAAAATCGATTTATGTAACAAAATAGCCATTTTTGCGCTGTTTTCCGCGTATAAAATTTAGGAAGAAACTCTGTGGATCTTTTGGATTTACAGTCAGATTCAAAACCTAATGCTTTGTATTTATCAACTAGTACTATATAATGATTTTCAATAGGTAGGGTATTTTTTAGGTGGATAGAATTTCGAAAACATCGAATTATTCACCGAAACATTCAAGTCTTTAACATTCAAGTCTTTAATGCTTGTCTGAAATTTTGCTGTAAGAAACCTTTCATTAATGCACTCATATCCTAGAAGAGCATCACTAGCATTTCTGCTGAGCAGCAGACCCACGCCCTGGTGATACTTTCCATCCTCCCTCCCTGTAAAGAGAAATTTAAAGTTATTTTTAAGTATTTCACCTTTACCTGTCCATCTGTTCTCTTGCAAGCCGAGTAAAACTAGGCTATAGCGCTGGAATTCCTGCATGAGGACAAGAGAATAATCTCTATGTAATGTCCTCCCGTTCCACGTTCCTGCAGAGAGAAAATTATTAGTAGGATTTTTAAAGAAATTAGGTTTATTGAGATTGGTAGGGCCAACAATATCAAACAGCCCCCTGATCGCAGGCATGGGGCAAAGACCTGTTCCTCCTCCGCTAAAGGCTGAAGTCACCGATGCTGGTAGGAACTTCAGGCACCACCTTTTCAAGTGGACTTTTTCAAGAGCCATATGGCCTGCCTGAGACACATTACTCCAGTTTAGGCTTGAAGATGCACAACTAGCTAAGTAAGGTTCATGTACCTGCGATGGCCTCTGATTAGGATTATCCACCAGCTGATATAAGGTAGCCCATGCCTCTGTTCACTTAGAACTAGCAACCCAGAAGCAAACAGAAAACACAGCAGCAGACTCTCCGTCAACAGAGGCCCACCAGTCCAGCAAGTCCAGGATCCATAATCAAGCTCAAATCCATAAACAAGTCCAGTCTAGTAGTTATAAATGGTCAGCACCAGGACCTGTGAAGTTGACCATTCCTCAGCAGGGTTGAAAAAAGAAAGAAAAAAGTATTCTGATGAGGATGAGAAGGATAGGTTTTACAGACAACTTCAGGATATTTTGAATTCTGTCAAGAAAGGAGATATTACCCTTGTTCTTGGTGACTTCAAAGCCAAAGTTGGTACCGACTCTGACCTTTGGGGAGGAGTGATAGGCCCTTTTGGTATTGGTAACTGCAATGGCAATGGGCAACGTCTCCTACAGGTAAGTAAACTCAATGGTTTCAGAATAACTAACACATATTACAAACACCGCGACATACATAAATACACATGGGTTTCACCTGATATGAATAGGAATATGATTTATTATATATTAATTAGCAGCAAATGGGCTAGTTCTGTTAGAAATACCAGGGCATATAGGGGAGCTGAAATTGGATCTGACCATTACCTTGTTAAAAGTGTCTTGCAACTTAAACTTAAAAAGTGTTGTGCTAGGGTTAAAAAATTTACCTTTAATACTGAAGCTCTGAAAGACCCAGTTATAGCTCAAGCTTACCATGATAGGTTACTTACTCATTATGACAGTCAAGGTTTGCTTAATACTGAAGTTGAGGAAGAATGGGGCCATTTTAAACAGGCTTTTTTGGAAACTAACAGTACTCTTTTAGGGAAAAAGGAGCAGAGGAGACAGAATTATTTAAGTGATAAGGCACTTGAGCTTATTTCAGGAAAAAGGAACTGCAGGAATGTCCTTAATCGGTACCCTACTAATTCTAATAGAAAGCATTACAAAGAACTTAATAAACGTTTAAAGGATCAGTTAGCTACTGATAAGAATCTTTGGCTTGATGACCTGGCTGACAAAGCTGAAGAAGCAGTTAGACAGCACAACAGCAGAGAGCTGTACCAGATAGTTAATGTTTTGTGTGGTAGAAAACGAACAGGTATACAGGGATTGAAGGACAAACAAGGTAAGGTTGGAGAAGGTGAGGATTCTGTCATGGCTAGGTGGGCTGAGCATTTCAGTGATGTTCTAAACAATGTGGTTAATTCTACTCCCATTGTTTGCAATGATGATAGATGCATTGGTGGCTTTAATGTTGGCCCTATAACACAATCTGAAGTTAGTTTGGCTATTTCTGAACTTAAACTTCATAAATCCGCAGGGGTGGATGAAATTACTACGGAAATGCTTAGAGCTGGGAATGTTTCAGTTACCATTTGGATGACTGAAATTTTGAATAACTTTTATGATAAAGGCATGGTTCCTAAAGATTTTACCAGAGCCATTATTATCACTATTTTCAAAAAAGGTGATCGCAGTTCTTGTGATAACTATAGGGGTATCAGCCTACTCTCTGTTCCAGGTAAAATTCTTTCCATGATTGTGCTGAATAGAATTAAGAATCAGGTTGACAGGCAATTGCGTGATGAGCAATGTGGATTCAGAAGTGGTAGGGGATGTGTGGATCAGATATTTTCACTTAGGCAGATTCTTGAGAAATGTTTAGAGTTTCAGAAACCTTTGGTTGCTAGCTTTGTTGATTTCAAAAAGGCTTTCGACTCTGTTGATCGTCATAATTTGTGGTTGATTGTGAAATCATATGGTATACCAGACAAGTTAGTTAACATAATGAAAGCTCTCTATAATAACACTGAGTCATGTGTGAGAGTTGGTAAGTCTTGTAGCAATTGGTTTAGCATTACTTCTGGTGTTCGACAAGGGTGCATTTTGTCTCCTTTTCTCTTTAGTTTGGTTGTTGATTATGTTATGCGAAATTCACTTCAAGGGCCTTAAATGGGCTGGAGATACGAAAATTTCTGATTTAGATTATGCTGATGATTTAGCCCTCTTGGCAAATGATGTTGATGAGATGAACTCTTTCATTCGAGCTGTTGATGAGACTGGTAGTACAGTAGGTTTGGTTATAAACAGAGAGAAAACTAAAGTGATGAAAATTGGTCAGGCAGGTTGTGATTCAGTTAATCTGAATGGTTGCAGTCTTGAGCAGGTGTCGCAGTTTAATTACCTTGGGAGCTACGTAACTGATACTGGTGATGTGCGGTATGATATTAACAGACGAATAGGTATTGCTGCCGGGACTTTTAAGAATCTATGGAGATTGTGGAGAAATAGGCGTATACACCTAAAGACTAAAATTAGACTGCATAATAGTTTGGTTCTTTCTAGGGTTAGTTATGGTAGTGAAACTTGGACACTTTGTAAACAAGATAACAGGAAACTAGACGCTTTTGATTCCAGATGCTTACGCAGTATCTTGGGCATTAGGTGGTTCAACTTTGTAAGTAATGATGAGGTTAGGCAAAGGAGTCTGCAACCTCCTTTAAGCAGCATATTGTGCAGAGAGAGACTCCGTTGGTTTGGCCATGTTGCCCGTATGAATAATTATAGATTGGCGAATTGGGTTATGAACAGTGTGCCTAGAGGCCTCAGAAGGAGGGGGAGACCTAGGATGCGGTGGGCAGACAATGTCAAACAGGACCTTGTTAGAATTGGTGTACAGTGGCCGGATGTAGCAGATGTAGCTCAGGACAGATATGCTTGGAGAATTAAACTGCGCGGTCTGGTTGGACCTCCGTAGCCAATGGCTGCTGGAGGATGATGATGATGATGATGATTTACCAAAATAACAGTTTCAAAGCTGTTTTAAAACCCTAAAACAGAGCGAAAAGCTATTCCTTTGCTAACAACTTTTGAATTTACAGTTTGAGGGACAATCTGATGGTTTTTTTCCTTCCATGCGTAATATAAAATAATATTCTATGCCTTAAAAACATTTTCACAGCATAGGATTTGGGAAAAAATCGATTTATGTATCAGAATAGCTATTTTTGCGCTGTTTTCTACGTTTAAAACTTTGGAAAAAGCTATTTGGTGTGTAATAACTTTGGAATTTACAGTCAGATTCACAACCTAATGCTTTATATTCATGAACCATTATTACATAATGAGATTGTACGGTTAAAATATAGTTTAGGTGCATAGAATTTCGAAAATATCGAATAATTCATCAAAATATGAGTTTTTCAATGCTGTTTTAAACGCCTAAAACAGTGCTGAAAGCTATTGTGTGGTAACAACTGTTCAATTTACTGTCAGAGTGAGAATCTGATGGTTTGTTTCTATCAAGGCGTGATATAGAATGACATTCTATGCCTTAAAAACATTTTCACTGTGTTAGCATCTGTGGCAAGCATCTGCTTGAGGAGGTTTTTATTTTTATTTTATTTATTAATGCGCTTATTTTAAATTGTTCTTTTGATGGCGAACTTGTATCGTAAGTAAAAAGTGTCATTAATTTCTTTTGTTATTTCAATTATCAGTAGACTCACCTCAGAGCTTTTGATCTAGAATAAAAGACGTTAAATTTCTTACTATCTTGTCACAAAGGAATTATTTTTCATTTAATAATTTGTTTATTGCAGAGCTCCAAACATGCCAGTCGTGCAGTATAGGAACTAACTACCCCAAATTTGCTGTTAGGAAAATAAGACCCCCCTCTCCCCCCCACCCGAAATTTTAGTATGATTATGTAATAATATCAGATAAAGATTGAACTTATAAAAGTTAAGTGTTCTGTGTATTAATTTGTTTTCAAACCATTTATTATTATATTACGTGAAATTATATGTTTTATGGGAATTAAAATTATGCATCCATATCTATATTTTTTCAGTTCCACCAATTTTTAAAAGTTTTGCAAACCATTCTTTCGTTAAATATTCCACTATGAATTCTTTTCTAAAAATTAAATATTCCTTCAAGCAGTTGCAGTTGCCCTCAAGTAGATTACGAGCCTGCTGGGCTATCGACTAACCCTCTTGCCGAAGAAACAATGGATATGCATATGTTATCGTATGTTAATAATAAAATTACCTTATATCTGAATATTTCAATTATTTCTATTTCAACACAAATTGAAAAAAAAAGAAGAATTTTTTTCCTGATAATTATTCATCTAATGGAGTTATTTTTAACCTGAAAAAAGTCGTACCCTATGTATAGATGTGTCTTTCTGCTGCGGTCTCGCCTTACTCACAAATTTTGCCTGTAGCGTATTATACTGACAGGTTCCTGTCAGACTTCTCTGAGAAGGAGATGTTTGAGAGATAATTTATTTTTATTTTCATTTCATTGTATAAACTGATTATTTTCCTAAGAAACCGAATTCAGTTTCGTGAATTGAAACAAATATTTGTTCTCAGTGAAACAGTTTAGAGTCGAAAAGCCATTTTACTCACTGCATCTTATCTCTAGAAACTACCCTTCAGATTGTCACTAGAATGCAACCAGTTGATGAGAATGTGACCTTCAGCTGCGGGAAACAATGGAGGTGTGACTGACTGGCACTGTGCATGGAGCGAATATCTGTGTTTTGCAGTTGTCAACAGCATGCATATTACCATTCTCTGTAACCCACCCTAACCTGCAGGGTACTGCAGTAGTAAGCGGGGAGAGCCATACCTCTAGGAAATGTAATAAAACAGAACAAAATGCTTAACTCCCATGTTTACTTTCATTCGGCAGCCAACGCTGCAAACTAAGCAAGTCGAAAAGAGACAAAAAAAAATGAAATAAAACATCTTTCAAAAATACATTTGCTAAGCAGAAAAGAGTACATAAAATTTAAAGCAGTATCAGAACTATGAACTTTATTTTGAGCTTTTGGAAGAAACAATTTCTAGTGAACTTTTATTTCGTCAAGAGTGAATTATGCTTGGAATAATTCCGTGATGAAACGGAAAAGTCAGCAATGAAATTATAAAGTGCTATCAATAGGTGTCGGCAAAGGGAGCTGGAAGGGAAGAGAGGGCAATTAACTCTCTCCTGGTAAAATTGATTGAAAAATAAATTAATGATAAATAACACAAGTGTAATATTATTTTCTTAAATAATGTAGTATTGATTTTTCCCTTTACGTTTCCTATGTTTTCGGAAGCATATCATTTATATTTATTAATATAAGAAAGCATTTTTGCATATATTTAAAAAATATAAGTATCTCATTTTTTCCGTTCTATTTTGACATCCTCGTTTGCTTTGTTTTGTGATATATGGATGATTACTGTCTCTGCAACTGCTCTGATTAATGAAAGACTTGAGTCAAATATTTATATTTTGAAAAATTGATTTGCTTTCCCATTATCTGAAAAAAAAAAGTTTTACTCCACTCTGAAATAATTTTGCACCCCCCCCCCATATAAAATTACACCGGAGCCATGCAAAAAAAATGCTGCTGAAAAAAGCTTTAAAAATTAACATGAATAGATTCGAAAAATGAGATTTAATAAGCAGTTTCTAATTCTTATATTTTTTTATCAGTAATTAACATTGGGTAGAGAAATCAAACAAAAAAGGAGGGAGATTTAAATCAAAGTAAACAAGTATTTTATCTGCATTGAATTCAATCTTCCATCTCCGCCAAAAGTAAACTATGCAGCCTTCAGCAAGAATATTTCCGAACTAACTGCGAGGTCAAATTATATAAAAATAACTAAATATTCCCGTCAAGCAGCTGCTTACCACAGAGATCTGACAGGAACCTGCCAGTTTTTACGCCATAGTAGAAGGTCTATGAGGAGGGCGAGACCTCAGCAGGGAAGAAACACAAACACGCCTTACCCGGGGCTCGAATCCAGGTCACCTTGATAAGTAGCCAAGAAACATATTAATAAATTGCATGCCGAGATGTGCTGTTGAAAAATGGTTCAGGAATTCATCAGATGGTGGAAGCTTCACAACTTCAGCATTTTTTTACCAGCAGCCTAAAGTAAATGAAGATCAGTATTGCATTTAGCGAAATGACGCTAGTCTTAGGAATTTATGCCTTTGGACATAAATCATGAACACTTGACTATTTACAACACAATTACATTTCTTGAAATATTCCCTATCACTTGTGACAAATACGCTATTCACACGAAAAAAATCGGACCAGTTGTAGAGGCAAAAGTTAAAAAAAATAATTGAAAAAAAATACGAATAAGCCATCTGATTCCAATTTTACTAAAAGAGGCAATATGTACGAAAGTTTTGTAGCGTTAAAAAATATATATAATCCTGGTTTCTTAGGCAAAAATTTAAGAAAGTTCACAGTAGTATTCGCAAAAATATTAAGAAAGTACCTAGTTATAAAGTTACCTAGTTATAAAAGGAAAAGTAGCTCCACTTTGTGATCTGTCTGCCTGTGTGTGCATATTTTTTTCGTATTTCGAAATATTATTAAAAAATCTTTTTGATTAGATAGGTATTGATGAAATATTACAATCGCACTTTCCCAGAATATTTCAATAACGTCCTATAATGGTGGAAAAAGTGTGAAAATGCTACAATATTTAACAAACATTGCTAACGATATGTTTATGATAGAGATTTGAAATTTGCATGATAGGTTATGGTGGTTACATAGTTTACATTGGCAGCAATGATTGGCTTCGTGCATCCAAAATACAGCTGGGAAAATGCAGTTTTTTGTTTAATGAGAAACTCCATTTGTGTGGTAAAGGTACTAATAAAATATTCATGACTGCATTTTTCCAATCATCCATTACATCAAATTTCTAATATGAGAGGAATGTAAAGATCGAAAATAAGAACTTCATTCTTTTTGAAAACGACTATCCCTTTTTCACCAGAGGCGATATGTATTCTTCTAGTTGCTAATTGTGTTCCATTTCCTTCTCTCGTAAGTCATATGGAAAAATTGCGAAAATTATCGATCTAAAGATTTTTTATTATCAGAATGTCAAAGTGTATTTTTCTTCTTATTTGGGAAGGGGGGCAATGTTGCCTCTCTGTAAATGTTACTAACAATCGGCTAAGCTATTTAGTTGAAATTTATATCGAAGAATATTTTGAGCTGACTAATATCCTTCTATGGCTTTTATGGCAAACTTACTGGAAGCTGAGAGGGGGGGGGGGGGGGGCTATTTCTAGATTGTCAAGTATGGCAGGTTACGTTGGTAGTGAATTTATAATTTCCTGTCTTAGATTTCCAGACACATTTCTCATTAATTATGAGTGTATTCCTTAAAAACCTTAAAGAATACAATGCTCATTGTAAAAACTGGAGAAACGGAAATTAGTGCCTAAAAGTAGCAAGGTGACTGTTTGGCTCTACTCTATAGTTTTCAGGTTCGAGTCCCAAATATAGCAGCGTTGAGATTTATTTACATTAAATCCAAACCCTTCATTGGGTGAGAAAGCAGAACCGATGAACTTGGAACGATGCCTTCCTGCGGTTGCGACGTAACGCCGTGGTCCGTGTGGAGGTAAACCACACTCTGTGCACTTTTATTGATGGCCTTGAAGGAAGGTTTCATCTGTCTCTTAACAACTGCCCAAAGAGTCTTCTTATTACCTGGCATTTAGCTAATTGTGTGCACGAGTATGCCACTGAGAAGTAAATAACTCTACTAAATAAAGGTATCTGCTGTAGAGTGATTTTATAAAATGGATTTTAAAATAACACTTCTGCTAAGATTTTCAACAAATTTTGCTATTTTTTCGAGCCGTAATTCCAAGCTACAGTACGGAACTTATATACTCCTCCCCCACGAAAAACTAGCATATTCACTGGGAAAACCAAACGTTTTAATTTTATTGTTTTTTTTTTTCTTTGTAAGTACACCTATCCCTCGATTTTCACGGTACTCAGTTCACACAATTTTGGCTTTGCCCAGTCAAAAAATGCAACCAGTTTCGATTTACACGGTGGCAAATGATGTTAATGAGATGAACTCCTTCATTCGAGCTGTTGATGAGACTGGTAGTAGAGTAGGTTTGGTTATAAACAGAGAGAAAACTAAAGTGATGAAAATTGGTCAGGCAGGCTGTGATTCAGTTAATCTGAATGGTTGCAGTCTTCAGCAGGTGTCACAGTTTAATTATCTTGGGAGCTATGTAACAGATAATGGTGATGTACGGCATGAGATTAACAGACGAATAGGGATTGCTGCCGGGACTTCTAAGAATCTATTGAGAGTGTGGAGAAATAGGCGTATACACCTAAAGACTAAAATTAGACTGTATAATAGTTTGGTTCTTTCTAGGGTTAGTTATGGTAGTGAAACTTGGACACTTTGTAAACAGGATAACAGGAAAGTAGATGCTTTTGATTCCAGATGCTTACGCAGTATGTTGGGCATTAGGTGGTTCAACTTTTTAACTAATGATGAGGTTAGGCAAAGGAGTTTGCAACCTCCTTTAAGCAGCATATTGTGCAGAGAGAGACTCCGTTGGTTTGGCCATGTTGCCCGTATGAATAATTATATATTGGCGAATAGGGTTATGAACAGTGTGCCTAAAGGCCTCAGAAAGAAGGGGAGACCTAGGATGCGGTGGGCAGACAATGTCAAACAGGACCTTGTTAGAATTGGTGTGCAGTGGCCAGATGCAGTAGATGTAGCTCAGGATAGACTTGCTAGGAGAACTACATTGCACGGTCTGGTTGGACCTCCGTAGCCCATAGCTGCTTGATGATGATGATGATGATGATGATGATGATGACTGAGACGTACATAGAAAGGAAATCTCAGTCAGTACCGTGTAAATCGAAACTGGTTGCATTTTTTGACCGTGCAAAGCCAAAATTGTGTGAACTGAGTACCGTGTAAATCGAGGGATAGATGTACTAATAAAATATTATTATTTAAATTTTCCAAATCATCGTTGGTTCGAATTATCACTGTTAAAGAGTACAAAATTTGTAAAACGATAAATTTCGTTCTCTTTGAAAAGGAACATCCTGTATTCTCCAGAGGCGATATAAGTAGTTTGTTCACAACCGGCGGTATCCCCACTAGTGCTTTCCCCTATGACGTCACAGGCCACGCCCACTTCCGCCCCTCCCCTATGACGTAACACGACGTAACATTACATAACATGACGTAATCATTGCACAATCATTACGGAACAGGTCACGCCCCTTTATTAATTAATATTTCATCCCCCTTTATTAAAAGCCCCCCCTTTCCCCTCAGTGGCGCCATCTGTTGACAGTGAGTAGTACTGTTTTCCCAAAAAACCTTATTTTAAATCTAATTTCTCGTTTTCGGACTCCCCGGTCGCCCCACCTATATTTTAAGCCCTCCCCCTTATTAAAAAAAACTCTGGCGCCATCTGTTGACAGTGAGAAGTACTATTTTCCCAAAAAACCCTTGTTTTAAGTCTAATTTCTCGTTTTCGGATCCCACGGTTGAACCTATATTTTAAGCCGTCCCTCCTCTTGCAGACCCCCTGGTTGACCTATATTTTAAGTCCTACCTATATTTTAAGCCCCCCTCCTTCCCGCTGATGCAAGTCTCAGAATAATTGCATATAACGATTGGTTGTTGCAGTAATAAGTACTTTGCTCTGTGTCACGCGTTTATCCGATGGGGTGATGTGTAAAGGTTATGGTTCTGGCTGTATATAACCGATGAAAAAGGTTTGGCTTTTATTCTGAGCTACACGTTACGGGTGCCGACATGGATTTTGATGTGTGGCTGAGTGATGAGGACTCGGGGTACGAGTCCGATCCACCGCACTACCCATTCTGAGAACGTCGTTACGTGTATCGGGAACCTGTGACTGTGCCTCCTCCTTCACCACCGCCTCCGCCTCCGCCAGTCACTATTAAGATGTTGCCGCGACCTGGACTTAGTGGTCCGATGCTACAGGCTGTTCTCGTTGATGACACTACCCCGCCACCACCTATAAGGCTGCAACGACCTCTGGTGATGAAGCCGCCCGAAACCTGGCCCCCGGGACTACCGCAGAGTGTTGTGCAGGCGCTGAGGCATAAACGACAGAGACGTCTGTAGAAGACGTCAAGTGTTTTTGTCTTGTCAGTAAAAGACAGATGGACAGCCATCTACGTGTCTAAATATGTGATAGGTCTACCCTTTCATCCTCTGCGTCGTGAAAAGTTGTGGTCGTCAGATCACGTCCCTAATATCGTGAAATATGCTTACAAACTTGCACATACTGAAGAAGCTACTGTGGTGGGTTACAAAGGAGGTACTGTGGAAAGAATTCTCTTGGAACAATTAAATCTTCCCAGCGTTAATCTCGAACTTTACGGCTGCCCCAAATATTGTGATCTCCCCAAAGTTTCCGGGTTCGAGTGCGGATATCACATCGGAGAGGACGTCCACTGCTCTTTAGCCGAAACAGTTGCTTTCTTCGGATGGATCGATCGTCGCCTCGTCGAGAACATGTCCCAACAAACACTCTTCTTCTTCTTCTTTCACATCCTTCGAGTTCTGGACCTCTTTGTAAAGAGAGCCTCGGCCCTCTTATCATCAGGTCCACGGGCAAAGTGGGCAGTGGGTGAATATGGACAACAATGAAAGGACTGGCACAGTGATAGGCCAGCAATCTTACATTTTGGCATATGGGCATTTGGCCGCAGGCCGCCCTGTGTCTGGGATGCAAAAGTAAGGATGGAATCCAGTTTCATGTCGGGGGGAGAGTAGTTACGTGGAATAATGAGAGCTGATGTGTTGGGTGATATGTGTAAAAGTTGCTGGGGTTAAGATATTAAAGAAGAGTAATCTCTAGTTCCATGAGTGAAATTTGACAGGAGAATTTCCATGTTTAATTGTTAGGTTATAAGTATTTTATATTTTTTTTTTGAGAAAATTAATAGCAAGTAATAGATTTTTTTTTTATTATTATAGGACCCCCCCACCCTCTGATGAGAGGGGGGAAATTGTGGTTGGAGAGGGAGGGAGGTGAACAAGCAAAAGTTATGTAGTTGAATAGTTATCAAAGGTAAGTTGCAGATCAAAATCAATTGAGAATGGGTATTAGGAGTGAGGGGGAGATATAAAGAGTGTATATCATATTATAAGATTTTTATTATGATGATAACATCTATAGGCATATATAGAAATATTAATAATGCATATTATTTTTTTTTCAAAATGTAGGTACATGTTAATACCTTAACTTAAAGTGTTAAAATTATATTAATTATGATAATATAATTATTTGTCCAAAATGCATCTTTTATTTGTCCCATATGGCTCTTTTGGTGGCATCTGGATCTTTTGTTGTCCCTTAGGATCTTTTATATAGAAAAAGGTAAGGGGAACCAAGCTAAAGGGAGAGAGGTAAGGCGAGGAGTGAGAGGGAACTAGTAAAACCTCCCAGTAAGGTGAATGAAGAGTGCAAGGGCTTTAAAATGAGCTTTACAATTTTTGTGTGTGGGGCCAAGGATAGTTTGTACAGTGTAGTTAGTGATTCCAAGGGAAAAGAGTGTCTGGTATAGATTGTTTCTGTGTACGGTGTAGATGGGACAGTGTAAAAGGAAATGTGGAATATCCTCAATTACCTTGCAGGTGTTGCAGAGTGCTGTAGGAGATTTGTTGATAATGAAGAGGTCTTTGTTAAGTATAGTTCTACCTGTTCGTAGTTGGTGTATGGCTGTTTGGGCTTTTCGGGTTAAATAATTAAGGTGAAGTGTATGTGGGATGGCAGCTATGTTGGCTCTGAATGTGTTTTTAGAAGATGCTTGTTGGAACCAGTTAATAGTCCAGTTGGTGTGAGATATTTTGTCAAGTTCATTAGAGTGGAATTTATAGGATATAGGAGAGTGGTAATTTGGTGAAGGGAGTGTGAGTCCTTGTTTAGCCAGGGTATCTGCTGTGTCATTGTGTTCAATATTACAATGTGAGGGTATCCAGTGAAAGGTAAGTGTTTTGTGGGAAGCAATTATGTTGTGGGAGAGTCTGTGTATATGGAAAAGGGAGTAATTTTGAGAAAGGTTGTATTTGTGTTTGCTGATGCTATGAAGTGCAGATTTGGAATCAGTGAATATGTGTATGTTGTCTTTGTGTTGTCTTGTTGTCCCATTCTAATGCCATGTGGATGCCAGCAAGTTCAGTAATAGTGCTACTTACTGCATGGCTCATTTTTATAATGTGTGAGAATTTATGATGAGGTGAGTGAAAGGCTGCAGAGCCATGTGTAGTGTTTGGGAGGTGAGAACCATCAGTAAAAATTGTGAGGTCAGTGTTTGGGATAGTGTCTAAGAGTAGTTCAGCTGCAATTTTAAGTTCCTGAGGTAAGTGATTGTGTTTTTGGGAGATGTTAGGCAGTGTTAAGTGTACAGAAGGTTTTTTAATTGTCCAAAAGGGGATTGTGAATCTAGGTGAAAATGGTTTAATGTTTTTCCAATTGGGGTACAATGGGTGCTGTTTTATGATAAGGGCAGTGGGAGATGTGTTGTTGGGAGATTCAATTCTGTGGATGGAAGGATGGGTGGGGTGAAGGTGTTTCAGTTTTATGTAGTGGTTACATGTGAGTTTGTGTCTGATGTTGTCGAGAGGGGGCATGTTGGCTTCTGCCCATGTGGCCAAGTTTGGGCAGCCAGTTCTTAGACCCAGGGCTAGTCTTATGGCTCTAGTTTGAATGGTCTCAAGTTTGGTGAAATGCAGAGGAGGGGCAGAGTGAAGTGCTAGAAGGCCATAATGGAGTCTGCTGTTGATGCAGGCCTTGATGAGGGAGATCATGGTTTTATCACTGGCACCCCAGCTAGATCTTGTGATGGTTCTGAGTATGTTGAGTGCTCCGTTACATGTGGATTGAGTGTTTTTGATGTGTTGTTGCCATGTAAGCTGTCGGTCTATAGTTAGCCCTAAATATTTATAGTGTTTGACAGTAGGAATGGTTAGATTGTTGATGTTTATGTTGAGGGAGTTTGTGTTTTTGAGATTATGTGTTATGGGTAAGACCGCAGATTTAGATGCAGAGATGGCTAATCCCCATTTGTTGGTAAAGTCAAGTACTTGATTGACTGAAGTTTGTAGAGTAGTTTCAATTGTGTGGATGTCTTTTCCTTTAGTCCAAAGCACAATGTCATCAGCAAAAATGGAGCACTTAGTATCATTACTTAGTGTTGTGGGGAGGTCATGAAGGAGAATGTTAAAAAGTGTGGGAGAAACCACACTGCCCTGTGGTAGTCCCCTAGTTAGATCATGGGGGTCAGAGAGGGAAGTCCCCAGTTTGACTTTGACCCTTCTCTGGGTGAGAAAATTTTTAATAAAGTGTAAAATGTTGCCTGTAATTCCTAGTGTCTGTAATTTGAATATTATACTGGTGTGTGAGGCAGTATCAAAGGCAGAGGAGAGGTCTAGAAAGACACAGCAAAGAATTTCTTTGTTATGTAGGGCAAGTTCTGCTGAAGTGATTAGGTCAAAGAAATTATCTGTGGTTGTCATGTGCTCTCTAAAGCCTGTTTGGCAGAGGGGGAGAGTTTTTTTTGACTTTTAGGAAGTATTGAAGTCTGGAGAGCACCATTCTTTCTAGTATTTTGAGTACACATGATGTAAGTGCTATGGGTCTGTATGAGCTAAATTGTGATGCTGGCTTGTTTGGTTTTAAGATAGGGAGAATATGAATGTCTTTCCATTGAGTGGGGAATGTGTGTTGTTGCCAGCAGTCATTGTATATATGTAGCAATGTGGTGAGAGCATGTGTGCCCAGATGTTTGAGTGTGATGTATGTGATATTATCAGGCCCTGGGGTGCTTTTCTTTTTTGCATGTTGAATAGCATTGAAGAGCTCATGCTGTGTAATTGGTAGGTTGATGGCGGGAAGTGTGCATGGTGGCTCAGTTGCTAGATTCTGGTTCATGAAAAGGCAGTGCTGTTGGTAGATGGGTGAGTTAGCTAAAGGGTTTATGTTGATGAGATGGGAGGCAAATTGATTTACTCCTTGTGTTGTGGACAGGTTGTTTGCCCACAGAATGGTATACCAGGGGGCTAAAGGTTGAGCCTGGGTCTTGAGGGATCTGATGACGGACCAAATGAGTGTAGAGTCAGTTCTAGGGTTTATGTTATTACAAAAGTTCTTCCATTCTTTTCTTTTGGTGGTGAGTGTCTTCTGGCCGTGTCTTCTGTTTTTCTCCTTATGTGTAGTTGTTGTGTGATAGCAGGGTGGTGTTTGGTGAAACCAGTCATGTGTTTGGTGGTAAATTTGTTAGCATGTATGCTCTGTGTGACACTTGTGTAGAAGGAGGTAGTCTTGTCAGGTGTTTGGGTGATGATGCTGGTTTCACAGTGTGCGGAGAAATTGTGCCAGTTAATGTGAGTTTTGGTTGTGTATGCAGTAGGTTTAATGCCTTGAAAGGTGAGGAATATTGGGAAGTGGTCACTAGCCCATGTAGAGTGGTGCACTTGCCAGTTTAAAATAGGGGAAAGGTCTGTAGTTGAGAGGGTAAAGTCAAGAACTGACTCATAAGGGGGTTTGGTGAAGGTGGGTGAACCATCGTTGTGTATGGCCAATTGGAAGTGTTGGATGAAAGTTTCAATCTGTGTACCTCTGTTGTTGGTGAAGTTGCTTCCCCAGAGGGTGTTGTGGGCATTAAAGTCTCCCAGAATTAGATTGGGGCCAGGCGAGAGTGAGAAAATGTGTTCAAAGTCTTTAATGAGTGTGTTTACATTTATACGTGCATTAGGATATAAGTAAATGTTGTAAATGTTGAGGGTAATGTCCTGTAATTTGATATTAATTCCTACAATGTCCATGTAAGAGTAAGTATAAGGGTTTGGAATCAGGCAGTGAGGGAATTTTTTATGAATTGGAGTAGTAGAATTGGAGTGTGATCTGTTGGTGTTTGCTCTGTGTATAATGTAAGGTTTGTATCTGAAGTTATCTGGAATTCTAGTCTCATTAAAGGCCAAAATTGGGATGACGTGTTTATTAGTGAAAGCTTTAAGCTCAATAACTTTGTTAGGAAGGGATCTGCAGTTCCATTGGATGCAGGAGCAGGGGAGAGGGTTGTCAGGAGGAGAGAGGGAGAGACTACAGAGAGGGTGGGGGAGGGGGCAGAGTTAATGCAGCTGCTGAAGGAGAGTCACAATGGTCTGTATGGCTATGGTGAGTTGGGGGGATCTGTTTTGTGGTGGAAGAAGTGCATCGATGATAGGGACTATTAGTTTAATTAGTTGATGGATGAGTGTTTGTTGGGGGGGAGATGAGGATTGAGTTTTTGCCAATGGTGTCCTCTTTGCTCTGGTTCTTCGTAGATAATTTGTTTTAGCTCTTTTGGTTTAGAATTTGGGTGATGGGGGAGGAGTTTGTCCATGTGTGGGTTGATTTTGAGCAACTTCCTCTGAGGTGGGGGTGGTAGAGGCAATTCTGTTTGGTAATGGAAGGAAAATGATGGGGGAGGTGAGATCAATTTTGTAGGTGGGGGGGATGGGTGGATGTGGAGGGAAGATTAGGTAATGTTGTTGGCAGGGCTGCAGCTGTGGGTGTGGGAAAGGGGAGTAGTGGAAGGGAAGAAGGCAACTGCGGAGGAGTTGTGATAGAGGGATTGGTGATGGGAGCTGTGTCAGGTTTGTTGTTTGAGTAAGATGTGGCTGCAGTTTTTATTTTAATGGCCCTCAGTCTAACAGCGCATTTGCCATATGTGGCTACATGGGAGCCTCCACAGTTGCAGCAGAGTAAAGGAAGATTTCGCTTGCAATCCTGCGACATGTGAGGCTGGGCGCAGTATTTGCATCTTGCGGAGTTTCGGCATATTTTGATTATATGGCCGTGTCGTTGACATTTAATGCATTGAGGGGGGGGGGGGTTGTGTAGGGAGATACATTGTATGAATTTAGACCTAATTCAACCTTTGGGGGAAGGGGGAGAGAGTTGAAGTATAGTATTACTTTGTCAGTATTTCTTCTTATGGTGCTGCCATCCATGGTGTGGTGTGCATATGTGATACGTTTTATCTTATGGACATCGTAATCAGTCAGGGCTTCAAGGATGCTTTGGTCAGATAGATATTTGTCCACTCCTTCTATAGATCCATAAGGTTTTTTTGTAAGATTCAGGGAATTTAGATTTTATTTGAACATTGTGTATATGGGTGAGGGCCATGAGTTTGTTAGCTTGGTTTTGAGTTTTTACATTGACAAGGAATTCTCCTCTGTGGGTAAATCTAGCTTCAGAAGGTTTTTCTATGGTTGAATTAATGGTTTTAGTGATAATGTTTATGTTGAGGTTTTGTAGTAAATTTGTGGGGGAGGAAAAGAGGAGAACAGGGACATAATCTGCAGAGATTGAAAAATCATAAATGGAGTCGTTATCAGAAGAGGTAGACTGTTTTCTTGATCTTTTCCTATTTTGTACTAGGGTCCATTGGTCAGCGGTAAGTTGTTCTGTTGAGGAGTCATTTGTGTCCATTTGAGGTTGAGAGAGATTTTCATGGGAAGGGATATTATTATTTATGAGTTCTGAGGAGGTGGTTGAAGCAAAATTTTGGGGGTTAGCTAAATTGGAAATCGATGGGCATCTGCAAGCTGAAAAAGAAGAGGTTGAGAGGGTAGCCTGATTGCTGGCGCTAACCCTAGCGCCAGACGCTATCGCTGTTGCCATACTGACCGTACTTGGCTGGTGAGATGGTTGATGTTGCAGGCTCTTCTCTGCAGCTTTTTCAAGCGATCTGGAGTCAGAATTCTCTGTGGGATGGATGCCAGGGTCCTTGGAGGAAGCGTTTTTCATTCTTGGAGAGGAATCAGTCGATATAATTGCCTAAAAGACGTCTAAAAACACGGAGAGAAACAAAACACAACTTGTCTTGTTCACAGTCGATCCGGGAGTCCTGATTGGTCGTTCCTGATTGGTCGTCCAGGGTGGTGCGGCTCTCCAGTTAAATAGCGAGAGAGCGCCATGTGCCACATTGTTCACGATGCAGTCTAGCAGTCCAGATGCGTGGTGTCTCGGTGAAGATGTGTACGTCGTGCCCTCGCTGTTCAAAAATAAGTTTTCTGTGCACGTACGCCGCTACAAGAAATATGAAAATGGTGAACTCATCTACCCTACACCGGCGGGAGTTAACCTCTCCATACCTGAATGGGAGGCTTTGTGTGCCGCAATGAAAATCGGTCCCGATCAACAGACATGGTACGTGATGCACGGTTTACGTGCCTACATGTATCGCACTGCAGGTGGTGAGCGCTCTGTCGACTTCATCAAAGAATCAGCCGACCAAAGAACTCTGCAGTTCCGTGTGGTGAGACACTGCATAACATTGAACGCTTCGCAGTGGTTCACGCTGGCTATCCACTTAGACGAGGTGATGCGCATTGTGCACAACGTGCGTGGAACTCTCAAAGATCACCATCTCCGTACAGCTATTACGGAACATTCTGAATCCATTCGTCCTTTCCTGCTGGGTCCTGTTTTCGACGGCCCCGATTGTGTTTACCCGCTGCTGGTGAATATTTTTCAGCAAGAACTTATGCGCGTGATACAGTTAGATGGACTGCAACCCGAAGAAAAAATACCGACCATCGTAGGGTGGTCTGGTGACTTGGACATTAACGCTCTAGCACAGGTATTTGTGGATACGGCCTGGAAACGAGGTCTATTGAATTTTGTAGATTCTGGTTTTGTTTGCAATCTAAAATATAATGCTATTGTCGACGAGGCAAAAAATTAAATGTATAAATTAAATACATAATTGTAACCTTATATAATGTGTCTGTCTTTTCATCCCATGTCATTTTAGTCTTGGTATGGATAGGAGAAAGAAGGGTAGTGTAATCATGACATTGTTAACGAGAGCAGTACTTGTGTTAGAACTTATGGCTCCTAGTAAAAATGTTCAGTGTGGGGAGTCAAAAACCTTAGACGGCGAATACAAAATTCGTGTGTCTAACTTAACAGTGGATATTAGACAGTTTATAGGTGACGTTCCTATAGTGACAGGTGTTAAACTTTCACTACATCAATGGCAAAAACTGGTGGGGTACGACGTCTGGGTGCAGCAGAAAACAAAACTTTGGAGTTCCATTATTTGGACCCCGAAAGAGGATTCGGTAGTGTAAAAAAGTTAGCTCTGAATACAGGGCTACCACAGAAACTCGTCCGAGAATTGTTAGAAAAGCAGCCTGCCTACACGCTACATAAACCTGTTCGCAGAAAGTTCCCCCATAACAAAGTTCACGTCACAGGGCTAGACGAACAATGGCAAGCCGATCTCATGGTCGTGAAAAATCTAACTCGCTTCAATGACGGGTATCGCTACATATTAACAGTCATCGATGTGTTCTCGAGATACGGGTGGGCAGTGGCCATGAAGCTAAAACAGGGAAAGAAATGGTGTCAGCTTTCAAAAAAATCCTTTCCAAGGGTCGATCCCCAATGAATTTAAATACGGATCAGGGTACGGAATTTACCAACAGAGTGTTCCAGAAATTCCTGAAAAAGAAAGGTATTCGGTTCTTTGCTACCTACTCCGACAAAAAAGCAGCTTTGGTGGAGAGATGGAATTGTACCCTACGCGAGAGACTGGGGAGATATTATACAGGCAATAATACCTACCGCTACCTGGACGTGCTACCGTGTGTTGTAAGGGGATACAATGCCACCGTTCACAGTGCATATGATATGGCCCCCAAGGACGTGACCTTACGCAATGAAGACGTTGTGTGGGTTCGACTCTATCGCAATCCGATCGTAGTAAAAGAAGAACCAGCATTTAAAGTGAGGGACACGGTTCGACTAGCCAGTGTAAAAGCACCCTTCAAGAAGGCAGGTACGCAGTGTGGACCGAAGAAATATTTATAGTCGACAAGGTATTACAACGTCAGCCACCCATGTACGTCGTAAGGGTTTCCGAGGGAGAAGTGTTGAAAGGCACATTCTATAAATCAGAACTTCAAAAAGTGACAGAACTCGAACTTTACACGGTCGAGAAAATAATCGAGAGAAAAGGTCAAAAGGCATTGGTCAAATTTCGCAGATATCCCAAACCTTCCTGGATCCCTAAAAAATGGATAGTTTCTACCTGACCCTTCCCTCCACGGCTAGTCAGAATATATCCGAACAATTCACAGACCGATTTCACAGTCCGTCTGACACAACCCCTAAGACTGAACGGAAAATGGAAAGTGGGACTAGCAGAAGTTCACTTACCTGTGAGCTGGTACAATGTGGACGGTTCTAATGACACACACTGAATATTACGCCCCTGCCACCCCTGAAGAATACAAGAAAATCAAACTTAAAGCGGGCAAAATAACTCGAATGGAACTGTTGTCTCTCCTCACCACACAGCTCCCCAAAGAAATAATAATTTCCTATAACAGCGGTTACTGGGTATTCAAACCGAGTGAGGGATACATGGGTGATGTTTCCTAAAACGAATTTCGGCAAACTTCTGTGTATCTGTGAGAGAGAAGTTGACAAACCCTTCCACCAACGATTTGCCAGCGAACTTTGAAATACACCAACTTTCGACATAGATGACGAGTGTTATTTCTATGTGATCCCCCCAGGTAGTTTCCAAGAACGAAAGGTACCCCACGGACGATACGAAACTGCTGAATCATTATTCGATGCAATGAACCAGATGCTACCCTACAGGCTGAGAAAAGCTTACCGTTTCAAGCAACAGGCAGATCACACCGTATTGATGGATATAGACAAGTTAGGTGATAGTCACGGTGAACTGTTGCGTGTTGTGAATCCTGCCGTCAGAACCAGTAATAACAAAGCCATTGTTGCAGTGTGTCAGCAACCTCATTACTACCCCCTTGCAAGGAACAGTTTCGAGAGTGTGAGAATCTTCCTTCGCACAGACACCGGAGAACCTCTGCATTTTAAATTCGGTAAAGTTTTAGTCAAGTTACATTTCCGTCATGAGGGTTAAATTCATTCCCCCTTCCGCAGACGCCTACGTGAGCTACTACAAGAGCCAAACGGGGAAGGGTGTGTAATAATAATTTCCTATAACAGCGGTTACTGGGTATTCAAACCGAGTGAGGGATACATGGGTGATGTTTCCTAAAACGAATTTCGGCAAACTTTTGTGTATCTGTGAGAGAGAAGTTGACAAACCCTTCCACCAACGATTTGCCAGCAAACTTTGAAATACACCAACTTTCGACATAGATGACGAGTGTTATTTCTATGTGATCCCCCCAGGTAGTTTCCAAGAACGAAAGGTACCCCACGGACGATACGAAACTGCTGAATCATTATTCGATGCAATGAACCAGATGCTACCCTACAGGCTGAGAAAAGCTTACCGTTTCAAGCAACAGGCAGATCACACCGTGTTGATTGTCACGGTGAACTGTTGCGTGTTGTGAATCCTGCCGTCAGAACCAGTAATAACGAAGCCATTGTTGCAGTGTATCAGCAACCTCATTACTACCCCCTTGCAAGGAACAGTTTCGAGAGTGTGAGAATCTTCCTTCGCACAGACACCGGAGAACCTCTGCATTTTAAATTCGGTAAAGTTTTAGTCAAGTTACATTTCCGTCATGAGGGTTAAATTCATTCCCCCTTCCGCAGACGCCTACGTGAGCTACTACAAGAGCCAAACGGGGAAGGGTGTGTTCCGTTGTCCTTGTTATCAGAGAGGTGATGGGTTAGGAAGCATCTTTGCTAGGATCGGACGTTTGATCAGCCCTCTCCTACGACCTGCGCTGTCTACCTTGCGTAAGGGAGGGCTACGGTTCGTTTAAGAGATATCCCATGGGCAAAACTTCAAATCTGCAGCCAAAGGGGGCTGCGTGAAGCAGGCGCTGACCTCTTGTAACGTGCCAGTTCCAAGCTGCAGGGAGGGAAAGGAATAAAACGCCGTCGTCAGCATCCCAAGGTTCATAAAGTGAAGAGACACTGCGCTGTGCAGGACGTGTTTTCACCATTTAGCATTCAGAAAATTCACGCTGATCTGGCGACTGCGCCAATTCAGAACTGGATCTGTTTTTGGTCCCACCCACTGTCTCACAATTAGAAAGAGGCTGCTATGTCAATTATTTACCTGTGGCTTCCCTGGAAGGTTGGTGGATCACTGGTGGTTTGGAACATCACTCGAATTCATCGTGAAGGGAACGGACGATTACATTGATCTATCTCGATGTCACTTACGTCTCGTCTTGAAAATTGTAAAATCCGATGGTACAGCACCGTCGGAAGTGATCTTCCACGCCCTCTTCAGCCAGGTAGATGTCTTCGTCAACGATCATCTCGTGAGTGCTTCCCACACCCTGTACCCCTACAGGGCGTACCTAGAGACTCTATTGAATTACGGCACCGATGCCACACGAAGCCAGCTCGGTACCTCGCTCTGGTACCTCGATACCCCCGGTAGAATGGAACTGACCAGCAGGGATAACGAGGGATGGCATCAGCACAAGGGCTACGTCAAACCAACCGGTATCGAGCTCATTTCGTGGATCCACGCCGACCTGTTTAATCAAGATCGTTACCTACTCAATGAAGTCGACCTGAGACTGTGTTTGCTGAGATCCAAACCCGAATTCTGTCTTGTGACAGGTGAAGCGTACCCCTCTAACAAAGTACAGATACACGAAGCTGAATTTTTCGTGCGTAAAGTCAAACCCACTTCAGATGTCATCCTCGCACACGCTCGTCTGCTGGGTTCGGAGAGTGCCAAGTACCCTCTGCGAAGAACGGATTTACGTATGTTTTCCATCGCTTCGGGCCTGACGAGTGTGAACTGTGACAATTTGTTTCTCGGTCAGCTCCCTGTACGTCTGGTACTGGGTATGCTGGAAAGTGCAAGCCTGAATGGATCGTACGAAAAATATCCCTTCAACTTCCAACATTTCGACTTAAACTATATCAGTCTTCACATTAACAGTGATAATCAGTCCTACAACCCCGACTTTGCGAATGGGCGCTACCTCCGCTGTTACCAGGGATTATTGGAAGCTGTGGATGCCTGGAAATCCGATAGTGGTATTAACTTATCGCGAAAAGCCTATGGAGAAGGTTTTACATTGTTTGGATTCCAATTGACCCCCGAGCAACGTGAATGCAATCAAGTGTTTTCTTTAATAAAGAGTGGGAGTGTGAGAGTCGAATTAAAGTTTGCCAAGCCGCTACCCGCATCAGTCACTGTGATCCTGTATGCTGAATACCAGAATTTGTTGGAAATCCTATTGGATCGTAAAGTCCTGTTTGACTACAGCTCATGAATACCTATCAACTAGAATCCATCCTTTCGATGTTACCAACAAGTCTCGGAGTGTTCCCCCATGACAGACTACCTGGCAGAATCAGTCAACCAGAAGCCTTGTTATCTACAATACCGATCTGTCCTCCCTACTCGGAACCCACTGGATAAGCAGTTTACAAGAAAGGAATGCACATGGATCACTTTGGCCCCCCTGGGTACGAGTCCCGATATCTCCATGCAAGAATACTATAGTCGACTAGGTATACGCCACGTCTTACATCCTTCGATACCTCTGCAGGACCCCCTGGGAGACACTTGCGGTGCTCACTGTCTGTATTTCCTGTTTAAAAGAGCGTGTGGTTCGGCTCTTCCCACAGTACTGCATCGCGATTAGACGTGTCAAGTAGACTTTAACGATTGTATGGTAGTACGATGGCTCTCCACACTCCTTCAAATATTATAATTGCTGCTCCTTCACAGTGTGGAAAGACGACTTTCACTCTGAAACTCATCAAAGAAGCAGCTCAAGTATTCGAACCCCCACCCCAACGTGTCGTTTACTGCTAGGGGGAGTGGCAGCCTGCCTTTGAACCCTTCAAGAAAACGGTGGAATTTTATGAAGGACTACCTACGGATCTGGAATTTGATCCCCTCAGACCTACGCTTCTGGTGCTGGATGACTTGATGGAACAGTCTGTAGCCAGCGAACGCATATCACAATTGTTTTTATTCGTGGGAGTCATCATAAAAATATCACGATTGTCCTGATCTTACAAAATCTGTTTTTAAAGGGAAGACATTCGAGGACTATATCGCTCAATGCTCACTACATGTTTTTATTTCGCAATTGTGGTGATGCTTCAGAAATAACCCACCTGGCGAGACAAGTGTACCCCCATCAATCTACACTCCTGACGGATGCTTATAGGCTGGCTATACAGGTAACCTGTGGCTATTTGTGTGTTGACCTTCATCCCAGAACGTTGGACGGTGAAAGGCTCCGTGCAAAGATTCTTCCATCAGAAGAACCTGAAATACTTTACGTTCCAAATGAAAAATCTCAAGGCCCGTTCCTTCAGTGCTTGCCAAAACTAGGGGGAATGCAGCGTACAGCTCTGATGAAGCACATCTCCGACCCCCAGATGTATGCTCTATGTGAAGTGTGTTCCAATTTCTTAAAAGAAAATATACCTGTTTCCCACAGAGCATTAAAGAATTAATGTCAGCACAAGACGGTCATAAGGAGTTTAGCGAGCAAGCGTACATCTGTGCAAGACAAGAAAAGTCTCCTACAACGTGGTTCAGGGTTCTTTATACCCCTGCTGACTGTTGCCCTCCCCCTGTTGGTCTGGCTATTTAAAAAAAAATGATTTCTGTAAAAGCTGTGCAGAGGAAAAACATAAGGAAAAAAGTATGTGATTTGGACTCGGAGATGAAGAAAATATTGGAGTCTGGCGATGCCGACGATAAATCCGAAAAGTATCTGACTGCTTTGAAAAATTATTTGTTATTCACAAAACAGCTTGACACTCCACAGGAACTAAAAGTCAACATCCCCCGAAGCGCTATAGCTGAAGAGCGCCCCCAAAAACACATTGCCGTGCCCATCCGACGTAAGAAAAGAAAATTATCCGAGTGGTCTGCATATTGAAGCCTTCTATAAAAAAATTTCCAAGACTTGTGTGCTTTAAGACATGTATTAAAAATATGTATTAAAAAAGCCAAGTATTAAAAATGTATATTAAAAGATATCCAATAAAAGAAAGTAAAACTGATATTTGCGTCTTGTCCGTTTTTTACGATGCATCCAAGCTTAGGACGCTCCGAAGAGGGACCAATGAGAAGCCTGGATGCATCGATGCTTAGAGAACTAGTTCGGCTGAGGAGCATTGCGCTGTGCAGATCGCTGATAAGACTTTCTACCTCCCATAGTGTGTTTCGCTGCTGGAAATAAAGAGACGGATTTTTTTGAAACCTTTTTTATTAAAACAACAGTTATAAAAACAAACAATTCGTGTGACAAATCCAGTGCTGGAAATCAGTGTAGGTTTCAAAAAATGCACATATAAAAAATGCACATATGAAAATACAGATTTCAAAAGCCGCTGACGACGCCTGAGTGCTGGGACATTACGAGAGGTGTTTTAATTTAAAAAAGGTTCCCTAAGGACACTGAAATAATAATAATAAGGTTCACTAGGAACATTGAAATAAAAGCTGTGATGTGTACGTTGAAATAATTAAAAAAAGGTCTGCTACGGATACAAGATCACAGATACTGAAATAATTAAGGTTCACTAGGAACATTGAAATAATAATAATAAACCTCCACTATGTACAGTGAA
This sequence comes from Ryuthela nishihirai, assembly GCA_038380435.1. Lineage (NCBI taxonomy): Eukaryota > Metazoa > Arthropoda > Arachnida > Araneae > Heptathelidae > Ryuthela > Ryuthela nishihirai. The sequence continues at coordinate 51,670,055 of JAWZYU010000003.1, read as the reverse complement.
ATAATGAGGTCCACTAAGGACATTGAAATAATAAAGTGTGCAACACTTTATTATGGACATTGAAACAATAATATGTACATTGACATAATAAATAAAGCAAGCAACAAAATAAAGTGTGTAATGAAATAAAGTTGTAATAAATAAACAATATGCACACTCGCATAATAAATTAAGATGCAATAATAAATTAGTGTGCAATAATAAATTAATGTGTAATAAAACTGTATAATTACTCATCCATGAGTTGGTTAAGTGTATCCAGGCCCTGGTCATTGTAACCATTAGGTACAGTGAGAGTCGAACCAGGGCTGAGATAGTGCTTATCGAGGTTAGCCTTAAACCTTTTAACCATGGGCCTGTTCGTAAGTGACCCATCCACTTTATTACGAACCACGTTAAAGGGCACTACAAAGGTCTCGCTGACTGGGGAATTCCCTAGGATCATGGATTTTAGCAAGTTAAAATTGTACTTATATCTGTTTTGCTTCGTGAGAGATATGCCCTTGGCACGAAGAATTTCATCGCCGTTGCTCAACCGAAGGGCATATCTCTTGGCCCCGGCGCTAATGTAGTCCATGATATGTACACCGGTGCCACACTTTGATGAAATTTCGTCAACGAGACCCCCAAGGAATGGATTTTGTGGTGGCGTGTATGTGTCGCGAGGAGATGTAGAATCAATCACCGAATCCGTGTCAGAATACATTGCACGGCTGTCTAATTTTGATAGAAGCTCGTACAGTTTTAGTCTGGCGTGACTCGTCACCATTGCGGCGAGAATCAGGCTTCACAGGTGTTCGCTTTAGTGGCAGACTCCGCCAGCTTGTGCGTGACAAGCACGGCCTGGTCGCTGATAACTTCGACGTCTGTGATGACTAGCGATGCGTCCGTCAAGAGCTCCATGTACTTGACAGGACAACTCACAATGGTCGTCTGGGTTCGACTCATGTTCTGCGCATGACGCCTGTGGCGAATGACGTTCTGCGCATGACGCCTGTGGCACCCCATGAAGAATTAAGCGAGACTTTGGAAAGAGTATGCTTAAGGCTGTTCTTTTCCACTTCCGAGTGGAGGATCCGAACCCCCTCCGCTTGGAAGAAGGCCTCACAGAAGGCTTCCTTTTGCTCCTCGGTCTGCACGTCAGGGGGAAACCCGGAGAAGCGCTGCTTCAGCCCCAGAAAAGTATCTATGTACCCAGCATAGACACCTCCCTTTTTTGTTGTGGGATCGTACTGTAGGATGGTATTAAAGTGCCACACATCGTGGAACTGGCTGCACATCCTCCATACCACCAAGTTGCACACTCGTCGAGACGAATTCCGTCTTGAATTTTAACAACTTGTAGCGTGTGTCGATGGAGTGTGCAGACCTAGATAGATAATTTATTCTCAGAATATGAAGTACTTTACGTGTTTTTTATATTAGAACTGAAGTTATAATACTGTATTGCACAGACACACATTTTTAAAGTATTACATTTTTTTAAAGTATTACATTTTCCCAGATACACACGTTTAAAGTATTACATTTTTTAAAGTATTACATTTTCTCAGATACACACTTTTAAAGTATTACATTTTCTCAGATGCACACTTTTAAAGTATTACATTTTCCCTGATACACACTTTTAAAGTATTACATTTTTTTAAAGTATTACATTTCCCCCGATACACAATTTTAAAGTATTACATTTTCCCAGATACACACTTTTAAAGTATTACATTTTCCCAGATGCACACTTTTAAAGTATTACATTTTCCCAGATGCACACTTTTAAAGTATTACATTTTTCTAATATTCTTCTTTATACATAGTTTGACCAATAAAAATCATCTATTTATTCATACCACATATATGGAAAATTTATATTTCATCATTATAATTTCGCCTACAGTACAAGTCTGAGAAAAAATGTTCCACAAGAGTAAATACTCGATTGTGGAAAAATTTAACCGTTGCTAGCCTGAGCAAAAGATCTAACTAAAGTTTGAAAATTATCATTCAGAATAAAACGGTTTTACAGTTCTAAAACTCTATATGCTTTAGTTACTGATTGAGCAGTTTAAGAACCGCTCAACATCAAATGAAATTTTATTTACCTGGCTGCAGAGCTGGAACCGGAGCCGCTGAAGAGTGCTGACCTGACGTCAGCACTGGCTGGCTCGTTGAGGGGGGCATCTGGTCCGGTGATTGGTGACGGGGTTTTGGTTACCGCATCCAATGCTTCGACTGCCCTGAGGAGATCTTCAAAGTAGACGGCATCGGGTGGAGGGGCCGCGCGGTCTGGAGCATTGGAGGACCTAGAAAGATAATTCAGTCTCAGAATATGCAGTACACGTTTTTATCTTAGAACAGAAAAGGCAATATGCTTCGAACTTTACTAGCATGATCAAAATATCTAAGTAACTAAAGTTTGAAAATTAAGATTTAGAATAAAATGACTTTACTAGTTATAAAACTCTATGTTGATCAGTTATGTTGTAATAAAAGACAGCATGCTTCACAGTTTGCTAACTTGAGAAAACAAATCTAACTAACTAAAGTTTGGAAATTATCATTTAGAATAAAATGACTTTACTAGTTATAAAACTCTATATTGAAACAGTTATGCTGTGATAAGAGACAGCATGCTTCACAGTTTGCTAGCTTGAGCAAAAATCTAAGTAACTAAAGTTTGCAAATTAGCATTTAGAATAAAATGACTTTACAGGTTAGAAAACTCTGTGTTGATCAGTTATGTTGTAATAAAAGACAGCGTGTTTCACAGTTTGCTACCATGAGCAAAATGTCTAATTAACTAAAGTTCGAAAATTAGCATTTAGAATAAAATGACTTTACAGGTTAGAAAACTCTATGTACGTTAATAAATGGTTCAGTGTCTTAAGGACAGCAAAACGTTAAATAAAATTTCATTTACCTGGTTGCCGTTGAAGGGAGCGCATCAGGCTGGACGACGGTGGGAGGTCCCATCTCAGCAGCTGTGGCTGCTCGACGCCTGTAGGTGAGGGACAACTTCATCGCCCTCGGTCGCAATTGTTCCCCGGAACGGTGCTGGACGGTGCCCGGAACGGTGCAGGTAAACGCGCTTCACGCTCCTGTCCTCAGCCGGTAATATTCTTTTGGATGCATCATCTAGGCTCTGTACGGCCCTTAGGAGGTTTTCAAAACACTCCATGTCCGTGGTGTTCCTAGATAGATAATAGGGTCTCAGAATATGCAGTACATTTACTAGCATGATCAAAATATCTAAGTAACTAAAGTTTGAAAATTAAGCTTTAGAATAAAATGACTTTACTAGGTATAAAACTCTATGTTGATCAGTTTGCTAGTCTGAGCAAAAGATCTATTTAAATATTTAACTAAAGTTTGAGAAAAAATTTAACAGTTGTAATAAAAGACAGCATGCGTTACTAGCTTGAGGAAAAATCTAAGTAACTAAAGTTTGAAAATTATCATTTAGAATAAAATACTTACAGGTTAGAAACCTCTATGTACGATAATAAATAGTTGAGTATCTTAAGAACAGCACAACGTTAAATAAAATTTCATTTACCTAATTGTGGTTGATGATCCAGCAGCAGGAATGTTGGAGACTCGTTCAGCAGGAATTTTGGAGACTCGTTCAGCAGGAATGTTGGAGACTCGTTCAGCAGACATCTCAGAAGAGTTTGGCAGGTGTCAGATTTGGCAGTTGAATGTCATCGAGATGTCAGGTTCCTGTATTTTATACACCGCACAGCCGACTGACACGTATCACAACGGGGAATATTAAAACCCATATGGGCGAATACTACACCCATCAATATTCGTAAGATTCAGGTCTTACAGAACAAGATTTTAAGAACTGCAGTCGATGCCCCATGGTTTGTCACTAACAGACAACTCCATAAAGACCTGGGCATCGACCATACATACACATATAAAACGCACCTCAAAAAGATTTTTTGCGGCTGTAAGCAATAATCCCAATGAGATTTTTTCTTCTCTGATTCTTTACTATCATACTGTTTTGAACAAGTACAAGAGCCTAAAACGGTAGCGTTCTCTGAGGAGACCTACCCGTTTTAAGTTTCTTATACAATTTTATTGCTATTTTTAGCTTTTCTTATGTTTGCTCTTAGGGAAGCCACCTAAGGATGGTTTACTTATATATTTTGTTATTACTCATGCCAAATAGGCATGATGGAGATGCTTAGGGGTAATCTACAATCTACATATACGTAGGTACTGAACAGAAAATACGTATTTCAATATGGAGTCATATTCAGATATCAGTAACTTCTTAAGTAATATTAATATGGACAAAATATGACTAAAGTTATATTTGAGGTCTCTATCAAATCTCTTTAAATGTTGAATTATTCACAAATAATTGTTCAGTATCCAAATAATTTTGTAAGCTGGAAAATGTACTCAATTGAAACCAGAAAAATTAATTCAACATATTAAAATGAAAAAGAAACATTCTGTAAACTTTAATAAAATGTATATTTTAGCAGCATATATAATGATTGAACGGTATATAAATTTTGAATGATTTTTGGTTAACAAGGTAAGTTAATGTTAAATATTCCAGATTCTGTAACTGATTAAATATTAAAAATATGAAAAGTTTAGGCAGACCGCAGTCAGATCTTCAAATATGATTGCCAATAATCACATTTTTCCATAAAAATCTCTTTTAAGAAATTGTAGAGTTGTGAATTTCATTCCCTCTTCATCAAACAGCCCTCCCATGGCCGAGTGGTTAGCGCGCTTGGCTTCTAATCTAAGGGACTTGGGTTCGAGCCCCAGGTAAGGCATGGATGTCTGTGTCGTTTTTCTGCTGAGGTCCTGCCATCCTCTCAGACCTTTTACTATGGCATATAAACTGACAGGCTCCTGTCAGACCTCTGTGGCAAGCAGCTGCTTGAGGGGGTATTTATTATTTTTTATTTATTTCATCAAACATTTAACTATTTCAACTGCTTCTACTTTCTGTTGAGAACCTATCAAAGCTTTAATATATTATTCAGTCCTAAGACGTTTTTCTCTCCCCTTCAAATCCAAAAAAATTCCATGCTTCCTTTGCTTTTTCAAGAAGCAATAAACAACCCACATTCTGCAGTCGACTCTTAAAGTCCCCCTGTTGCCTGGAGGGATGCAGGCAGTTAGTCAATTAGACGTTAATTGATGGTCGTTTGAACCCTCTGAGCGGGAGATGCACAAAGAGGGGAGGGAGAGTTCACCCGTTCAACCTACCTTCTCCGGACCGACAGGCCGGTATGGTAACGAAAGGGATTCGGCCGGTACGGCCGGAACGGTAGTGAAAGGGCGAAGAGCTATTCCTGTGCTAACAACTTTTGAATTTACAGTTTGAGTGACAATCTGATGGTTTATTTCCATCCAGATGTAATATAAAATAATTTTCTATGCCTTAAAAATATTTTCACAGCATAGAAATTTGAAAAAAATCGATTTATGTATCAAAATAGGTATTTTGGCGCTGTTTTCCGCGCATAAAACAGGAAAAAGCTATGTGGTGTGTAATAACTCTTGAATTTATTCAGATTCACAACCTAATGCTTTATATTCATCAACTACTATTATATAAGGAGATTCTATGGCTGAAGTATAGTTTAGGAGCATAGAATTTCGAAAATATCGAATAATTCATCAAAATATGAGCTTCAATGCTGTTTTAGACGCCTAAAAAAGTGCTAACAGTTATTCTTGTGGTAACAACTATTCAATTTACTGTCAGAGTGAGAATCTGATGGTTTCTTTCAATCACGGCATGATATAGAATCGCTCTGTTTTAGGGGTTTAAAACAGCGTTGAAACTGATATTTTGGTGAAAAGTTCGATATTTTCGAAATTCTATCCACCTAAAGTATACTTTTCCCATAGAATCTCATTATATAATAGTAGTTGATAAATATAAAGCATTAGGTTGTGAATCTGACTGTAAATTCAAAAGTTATTATATACCACATAGATTTTGCTTATGTTTTATGTGAGGAAAATAGCGGTAAAATAGGTATTTTCACATATAAATCGTTTTCTTTTGAAATGGTGTTTTCACTGTATAGAATTTTCAAAAAAAATCGATTTATATGTGAAAATCCCTATTTTAGCGCTGTTTTCCGGGCAAAAAAACACAGGTAAAAGATATGTTGTCTGTAATAACTTTTGAATTTACAGTCTGATTCACAACTTAATGCATTATACTCATCAACTAGTATTATATAATGAGATTCTGTGGTTAAAGTATAGTTTAGGTGCATAGATCATGGAAAATATCGAATAATTCAAGAAAACATGAGTTTCAATGCAGTTTTAAACGCTTAAAACTGTGCTAAACGGTATTCCTGTGCTAACAATTGTTCAATTCACTGTCGGAATGAGAACCTGATAGCTTATTTCCATCAAGGCGTGATATATAATGACATTCTATTCCCTAAAAAAATTTCACTGCATAAAAGTTTCAAAAAAATCAATTTATATCTGAAACTACCAATTTTAGCGCTATTTTCCTCGCATAAAACATCAGTAAAACATCAGTAAAAGCTATAGGTGTGTAATAACTTTTAAATTTACAGTCAGATTCACAACCGAATGCTTTATATTCATCTACTACTACTATATAATAAGATTCTATGGGGAAAGTATACTATAGGTTTAATCCCTTAAAATAGAGCGAAGAACTATTCCTGTGCTAACAACTTTTGAATTTACAGTTCGAGTGACAATATGATGGTTTATTTCCATCCATGCGTAATATAAAATAATATTCTATGCCTTAGAAATATTTTTACAGCATAGAGATTTGAAAAAAAATCGATTTATGTATCAAAATAGATATTTTTGCGCTCTTTTCCTCATATGAAATATAGGAAAAATATATTAGGTGTGTAGCACTTTTTAATTTACAGTCAGATTCACAACCTATTACTTTATATTCATCAAGTAGTATTATATAATGAGATTCTATAGCTAAAGTATAGTTTAGGTGCATAGAATTTCGACAATATGGAAAAATTCACTAAAATACGAGTTTCAATGCTACTTTTAAACGTCTAAAACAGTGCTAGACACTATTTGTGTTCTAACAACTGCTCAATTTACTGTCAGAATGAGAATCTCATTTTTCGTTTCCATCAAGGCTGATATTGAATGATTTCTATGCTTTAAAAACATTTTCACTGCATAGATTTCTCAGAAAAATCTATTTATATGTGAAAATACCAATTTTAGCGCTATTTTCCTCGCATAAAACATAGGTAAAAGCTATATGGTGTGTTATGACTTTGAATTTACCGTCAGATTCACAACCGAATGCTTTATATTCATCAACCCCTATTATATTATGACATTCAATGGCTGAAGCATACTTTCGGTGCGTAGAATTTGGAAAATATCGAACTATTCACCAAAATATCTGTTTCAACGTTGTTTTAAACCCCTAAAACAGAGCTAAAAGCTATTCCTATGCTAATTACTTTTCAATTTACAGTTCGAGTGAGAATCTGATTGTTTATTTTCATCAAGGCGTATTACAAAATGAAATTCTATGCGTTAATATATATTTTAAGTGCAGAGAAGTTTAAAAAAAAATCGATTTATGTACAAAAAGTAGCTGTTTTAACGCTGATTTCCACGCATAAATCATAGGTAAAAAGCTGTATGGAGTGTAATAATTTTTGAATTTACAATGAGATTCACAACCAAATGCTTTATATTCATCAACCACTATTGTATAGTTAGATTCTATGGCTAAAGCATACTTTGGGTGCATACAATTTGGAAAATATCGAATTATTCACCAAAATATCAGTTTCAACGCTGTTCTAAACACCTAAAACAGAGCTAAAGGCTATTCCTGTGCTAACAACTTTTCAATTTACAGTCTAATGGTTTATTTCCATCACAGCGTAATATAAAATGATATTCTATGCCTTAAAAATATTTTCACTGCATAGAATTTTGAAAAATATTCTTCTTTGTATCAAAATAGCTATTTTTCGCGCTGTTTTCCGCTCGTTAAACGTAGGAAAAAGTAAAAAAACGTAGAATATTTATATACCTTAAGAATTTTGAAAAAAATCCATTTATGTATCAAAGTAGATATTTTTGTGCTGTTTTCCGCGCATAAAACATAAGTAAAGAGTTATGGGGTGTGTAATAACTTTTGAATTTACAGTGAGATTCACAAACTAATGCTTTATAGTCATCAACTCGTATTATATAATGAGACTCTATGGCTAAAGTATAGTTTAGGACTTTTGAATTTTAAAAATGTCGAATAATTCACCAAAATATCAGTTACAATGCTATTTCAAATGCCTAAAGCAGTGGTAAAAGCTATTCCTGTGCTAACAAGTGTTCAATTTGATGTCAGAATTAGAATCTGATTGTTTGTCTCCATCAAGACGTTATATAGAATGACATTCTATACCTTAAAAACATTTTAACTGCATAGAATTTTCAAAAAAATGTGAAAATTGTTATTTCAGTGCTGTTTCCCGCGCACAAAACATAGGTAAAAGCTATGTTTTATGTAATGACATTTAAATTGACTTTCAGATTCACAATGTCATACTTTATATTCATCAACTCGTATTATATAATGAGATTCATAGGCTAAAGTATAGTTTAGCTGCGTACAATTTCGAAAATATCGCATAAGTCACCAAAATATCAGTTTTAATACTGTTTTAGTCGCCTAAAACAGAGATAAAAGCCATTGCGGTGCGAACAACTTTTCAATTTGCAGTCTGTCACAATCTGATTGTTTATTTCCCTCAAAGCGTAATATAAAATGATATTATATGACTTAAAAATATTTTCATTGCATATAATTTTGAAAAAAATCGATTTATGTATGAAAATACCAATTTTAGCGCTGTTTTCCGCGCATAAAACATATGTAAAACCTGTGTGGTGTGTAATAATTTTTGAATTTACAGTCAGATTCTCAACCGAATGCTTTATATTCATCAACTGCTATTATTTAATGAGATTTTATGGCTAAAGTATACTTTAGGTGCATAGAATTTCAAAAATATCGAATTATTCACCAAAATATCAGTTTGAAACAGAGCTAAAACTATTCATGTGCTAAGAACATTTGAATTTACAGTCTGAGTGACAATCTGGTGGTTTAATTTCATCAAGGCGTATTACAAAATGATATTCTATGCGTTAAATATATTTTCAGTGCATAAAAGTTTGAAAAAAAATCGATTTACCTATCAAAATCGCTATTTTTGCACTCTTTTTCAGCGCTTAAAACATAGGTAAAAGCTATGTGGTATGTAATAACTTTTGATTTTACAGTCAGATTCACAACCAAATGCTTTATATTCATCAACTTCTATTATATAATGAGATTCTATGGCTAAAGTATAGTTTAGGTGCATAGAATTTCAAAAATATTGAATAAGTCACCAAAATATCAGTTTTAATACTGTTTTAATCGCCTAAAACAGAGATAAAAGCAATTGCGGTGCGAACACCTTTTCAAATTACAGTCTGAGTGACAATCTTATGGTTTATTTCCATCAAGAAGTAATATAAGATGACATTCTATGTCTTAAAAATGTTTCCATTGAATAGAATTTTGAAAAAAATCGATTTATATGTTAAAACTACTATTTTAGATCATCAAAGTACTCTTCCGCGCATCAAACTTAGGAAAAAGATATGTGGTGTATAATGACATTTGAATTTACAGTGAGATTCACAACCAAATGCTTTATATTCATCAACTCCTGTTATATAATCAGATTGTATGGCTGAAGTATACTTTCGGTGCGTAGAATTTGGAAAATATCGAATTATAATCCCCTAAAACACAGCTAAAAGCTATTCCTGGGCTAACAACTTTTAAATTTACAATCTGAGTGGCAATCTGATGGTTTATTTCCATCAAAGCGTAATATAAAACGATATTCTAGGCCTTAAAAATATTTTCACTGCATAGAATTTTGAAAAAAATCGATTATGTATCAAAATAGCTATTTTTGTCACTGTTTTTCCTCGCTTGAAACATAGGTAAAAGCTATGTGGTGTCTAACTTTTAATTTTACAGTCAGATTCACAATCAAAAGATTTCTATTCATCGACTACTGTTTTAAAATGAGATTCTATGCCTAAAATATAGATCAAGTGCTAAGAATTTTAAAAATATCGAATAATTCAGCAAAATATCAGTTTCGACGCTGTTTTAATCGCCTGAAACAGAGCTAAAAGCTATTCCGGTGCGAAAAACTTTTCAATTTATAGTCTAAGTGACAATCTTATGGTTTATTTCCATCAAGGATCTTTTCCATTGACTATGGTTTATTTCCATTGAAAAGAATTTTGAAAAAAATCGATTTACATGTTAAAACTAATATTTTAGATCTGTTTTCCGCGCATCAAACTTAGGTAAAGTATATGTGGTGTGAATGAATGTGATGACATTTGAATTTACAGTTAGATTCACAACCTAATGCTTTATATTCATCAACTCCTATTATATAATGAGATTGTATGGCTAAAGTGTACTTTCGGTGCGTAGAATTTGGAAAATATCGAATTATTCACGAAAATATCAGTATCAATATCAAAATACCAGAAACAGCAAAAAGCTATTCGTGTGCTAACTACTTTTCAATTTACATTCTGAGTGAGAATCTGATGGTTTATTTTCATCAAGGCATATTACAAAATGATATTCTATGTTAAATATATTTTCAGTGAAGAGAATTTTGAAAAAAAAACCGATTTATGTACAAAAAGTAGCTGTTTTAACGTTGATTTCCACGCATAAATCATAGGTAAAAGCTGTATGGAGTGTAATAATTTTTGAATTTACAGTGAGATTCACAACCAAATGCTTTATATTCATCAACCACTATTATATAATGAGATTCTATGGCTAAAGTATAATTTGGGTGCATAGAATTTAGAAAATATTATAAATTATTCATATATGATTATTCACCAAAATATCAGTTTGAACACTGTTTTTAAAACACCTAAAACAGAGCTAAAAGCTATTCTTGTGCTAACAACGTTTCAATTTACAGTCTGAATGACAAATCACAACCAAAAGCTTCATATTCATCAACCACTATTATATAATGAGATTCTATGGCTAGAGTATACTTTGGGTGCATAGAATTTGGAAAATATTATATAATTATTCACCAAAATATCAGTTTGAACACTGTTTTAAACACCTAAAACAGAGCTAAAAGCTAATCTTGTGCTAACAACTTTTCAATTTACAGTCTGAGTGACAAACCACAACCAAATGCTTCATATTCATGAACCACCATTATATAATGAGATTCTATGGCTAAAGTATACTTTGGGGGCATAGAATTTGGAAAATATTATAAATTATTCATATATAATTATTCACCAAAATATCAGTTTGAACACTGTTTTTTAAACACCTGAAACAGAGCTAAAAGCTATTCTTGTGCTAACAACTTTTCAATTTACAGTCTGAGTGACAAATCACAACCAAATGCTTCATATTCATCAACCACTATTATATAATGAGATTCTATGGCTAAAGTATACTTTGGGTGCATAGAATTTGGAAAATATTATAAATTATTCATATATAATTATTCACCAAAATAGCAGTTTGAACACTATTTTAAACACCTAAAACAGAGCTAAAAGCTATTCTTGTGCTAACAACTTTTCAATTTACAGTCTGAGTGACAAATCACAACCAAATGCTTGATATTCATCAACCACTATTATATAATGAGATTCTATGGCTAAAGTATACTTTCGGTGCATAGAATATGGAAAATATTATAAATTATTCATATATAATTATTCAACGAAATATCAGTTTGAACACTGTTTTAAACACCTAAAACAGAGCTAAAAGCTATTCTAATGCTAACAACTTTTCAATTTACAGTCTGAGTGACAAATCACAACCAAATTCTTCATATTCATCAACCACTATTATATAATGAGATTCTATGGCTAAAGTATACTTAGGGTGCATAGAATTTGGAAAATATTATAAATTATTCATATATAATTATTCACCAAAATAGCAGTTTGAACACTGTTTCAAACACCTAAAACAGAGCTAAAAGCTATTATTGTGCTAACAACTTTTCAATTTACAGTCTGAGTGACAAATCACAACCAAATGCTTCATATTCATCAACCATTATTATATAATGAGATACTATGGCTAAAGTATACTTTGGGTGCATAGAATTTGGAAAATATCGAATTATTCATCAAAATAATATCAGTTTGAACACTGTTTCAAACACCTAAAACAGAGCTAAAAGCTATTCTAGAGCTAACACTTTTCAATTTACAGTCTGAGTGACAAATCACAACCAAAAGCTTCATATTCATCAACCACTATTATATAATGAGATCCTATGGATAAAGTATGCTTTGGGTGCATGGAAAATATTATATAATTATTCACCAAAATATCAGTTTGAACACTGTTTTAAACACCTAAAACAGAGCTAAAAGCTATTCTTGTGCTAACAACTTTTCAATTTACAGTCTGAGTGACAAATCACAACCAAATGCTTCATATTCATGAACCACCATTATATAATGAGATTCTATGGCTAAAGTATACTTTGGGGGCATAGAATTTGGAAAATATTATAAATTATTCATATATAATTATTCACCAAAATATCAGTTTGAACACTGTTTTTTAAACACCTAAAACAGAGCTAAAAGCTTTTCTTGTGCTAACAACTTTTCAATTTACAGTCTGGGTGACAAATCACAACCAAATGCTTGATATTCATCAACCACTATTATATAATGAGATTCTATGGCTAAAGTATACTTTCGGTGCATAGAATATGGAAAATATTATAAATTATTCATATATAATTATTCAACGAAATATCAGTTTGAACACTGTTTTAAACACCTAAAACAGAGCTAAAAGCTATTCTAATGCTAACAACTTTTCAATTTACAGTCTGAGTGACAAATCACAACGAAATTCTTCATATTCATCAACCACTATTATATAATGAGATTCTATGGCTAAAGTATACTTAGGGTGCATAGAATTTGGAAAATATTATAAATTATTCATATATAATTATTCACCAAAATATCAGTTTGAACACTGTTTTTTAAACACCTAAAACAGAGCTAAAAGCTATTCCTGTGCAAACAACTTTTCAATTTACAGTCTGAGTGACAAATCACAACCAAATGCTTCATATTCATCAACCACTATTATATAATGAGATCCTATGGCTAAAGTATACTTTGGGTGCATAGAATATGGAAAATATTATATAATTATTCACCAAAATATCAGTTTGAACACTGTTTTAAACACCTAAAACAGAGCTACTCTTGTGCTAACAACTTTACAATGCTACTCTTGTGCTAACAACTTTTCAATTTACAGTTTGAGAGAAAAATCGCAACCAAATGCTTCATATTCATCAACCATTACTATATAATGAGATTCTATGGCTAAAGCATACTTTGGGTGCATAGAATTTAGAAAAATATCGAATTATTCATCAAAATAATATCAGTTTGAACGCTGTTTCAAACACCTAAAACAGAGCTAAAAGCTATTCTTGTGCTAACAACTCTTCAATTTACAGTCTGAGTGACAAATCACTGTGCATAGAATTTGGAAAATATTATAAATTATTCATATATAATTATTCACCAAAATATCAGTTTGAACACTGTTTTAAACACCTAAAACAGAGCTAAAAGCTATTCCTGTGCTAACAACTTTTCAATTTACAGTCTGAGTGACAAATCACAACCAAATGCTTCATATTCATCAACCACTATTATATAATGAGATCCTATGGCTAAAGTATACTTTGGGTGCATAGAATATGGAAAATATTATATAATTATTCACCAAAATATCAGTTTGAACACTGTTTTAAACACCTAAAACAGAGCTAAAAGCTATTCCTGTGCTAACAACTTTTCAATTTACAGTCTGAGTGACAAATCGCAACCAAATGCTTCATATTCATCAACCATTATTATATAATGAGATTCTATGGCTAAAGTATACTTTGGGTGCATAGAATATGGAAAATATTTTATAATTATTCACCAAAATATCAGTTTGAACTCTGTTTTAAACACATAAAACAGAGCTAAAAGCTATTCTTGTCCTAACAACTTTTCAATTTACAGTCTGAGTGACAAATCACAACCAAATGCTTCATATTCATCAACCACTATTATATAATGAGATTCTATGGCTAAAGTATACTTTGGGTGCATAGAATATGGAAAATATTATATAATTATTCAACAAAATATGAGTTTGAACACTGTTTTAAACACCTAAAACAGAGCTAAAAGCTATTCTTTTGCTAACAACTTTTCAATTTACAGTCTGAGTGACAAATCACAACCAAATGCTTCATATTCATCAACCACTATTATATAATGAGATCCTATGGCTAAAGTATATTTTGGGTGCATAGAATATGGAAAATATTATATAATTATTCACCAAAATATCAGTTTGAACACTGTTTTAAACACCTAAAACAGAGCTAAATGCTACTCTTGTGCTAACAACTTTTCAATTTACAGTTTGAGAGAAAAATCGCAACCAAATGCTTCATATTCATCAACCATTACTATATAATGAGATTCTATGGCTAAAGCATACTTTGGGTGCATAGAATTTAGAAAAATATCGAATTATTCATCAAAATAATATCAGTTTGAACGCTGTTTCAAACACCTAAAACAGAGCTAAAAGCTATTCTTGTGCTAACAACTCTTCAATTTACAGTCTGAGTGACAAATCACAACCAAAAGCTTCATATTCATCAACCACTATTATATAATGAGATTCTATGGCTAAAGTATACTTTCTGTGCATAGAATTTGGAAAATATTATAAATTATTCATATATAATTATTCACCAAAATATCAGTTTGAACACTGTTTTAAACACCTAAAACAGAGCTAAAAGCTATTCCTGTGCTAACAACTTTTCAGTTTACAGTCTGAGTGACAAATCACAACCAAATGCTTCATATTCATCAACCACTATTATATAATGAGATTCTATGGCTAAAGTATATTTTGGGCGCATAGAATTTGGAAAATATTATAAATTATTCATATATAATTATTCACAAAAATATCAGTTTGAACACAGTTTTAACCACCTAAAACAGAGTTAAAAGCTATTCTTCTGCTAACAACTTTTCAATTTACAGTCTGAGTGACAAATCACAACCAAATGCTTCATATTCATCAACCACTATTATATAATGAGATTCTATGGCTAAAGTATACTTTGGGTGCATAGAATTTTGGAACATTTCGAATTATTCACCAAAATATCAGTTTGAACGCTGTTTCAATCACCTAAAAGAGAGCTAAAAGCTATTCTGTGCTAACAACTTTTAATTTACAGTCTGAGTGACAAATCACAACCAAAAGCTTCATATTCATCAACCACTATTATATAATGAGATCCTATGGCTAAAGTATACTTTGGGTGCATAGAATATGGAAAATATTATATAATTATTCACCAAAATATCAGTTTGAACACTGTTTTAAACACCTAAAACAGAGCTAAAAGCTATTCCTGTGCTAACAACTTTTCAATTTACAGTCTGAGTGACAAATCAGAACCAAATGCTTCATATTCATCAACCACTATTATATAATGAGAATCTACGGCTAAAGTAAACTTTGGGTGCATAGAATTTAAGAAAATATTATAAATTATTCATATATAACTATACACCAAAATATCAGTTTGAACACTGTTTTAAACTCCTAAAACAGAGCTAAAAGCTATTCCAGTGCTAACAAATTTTCAATTTACAGTCTGAGTGACAAATCGCAACCAAAAGCTTCATATTCATCATCCACTATTATATAATGAGATTCTATGGCTAAAGTATATTTTGGGTGCATAGAATTTGGAAAATATTACATAATTTTTCACCAAAATATCAGTTTGAACACTGTTTTAAACACCTAAAACAGAGCTAAAAGCTATTCCTGTGCTAGCAACTTTTCAATTTACAGTCTGAGTGACAAATCACAACCAAATGCTTCATATTCATCAACCACTATTATATAATGAGATTCTAAGGCTAAAGTATACTTTGGCTGCATAGAATTTGGAAAATATTATAAATTATTCATATATAATTATTCACCAAAATATCAGTTTGAACACTGTTTTTTAAACACCTAAAACAGAGCTAAAAGCTATTCCTGTGCAAACAACTTTTCAATTTACAGAGTGAGTGACAAATCACAACCAAATGCTTCATATTCATCAACCACTATTATATAATGAGATCCTATGGCTAAAGTATACTTTGGGTGAATAGAATATGGAAAATATTATATAATTATTCACCAAAATATCAGTTTGAACACTGTTTTAAACACCTAAAACAGAGCTAAATGCTACTCTTGTGCTAACAACTTTTCAATTTACAGTTTGAGAGAAAAATCACAACCAAATGCTTCATATTCATCAACCATTACTATATAATGAGATTCTATGGCTAAAGCATACTTTGGGTGCATAGAATTTAGAAAAATATCGAATTATTCATCAAAATAATATCAGTTTGAACGCTGTTTCAAACACCTAAAACAGAGCTAAAAGCTATTCTTGTGCTAACAACTCTTCAATTTACAGTCTGAGTGACAAATCACAACCAAAAGCTTCATATTCATCAACCACTATTATATAATGAGATTCTATGGCTAAAGTATACTTTCTGTGCATAGAATTTGGAAAATATTATAAATTATTCATATATAATTATTCACCAAAATATCAGTTTCAACACTGTTTTAAACACCTAAAACAGAGCTAAAAGCTATTCCTGTGCTAACAACTTTTCAATTTACAGTCTGAGTGACAAATCACAACCAAATGCTTCATATTCATCAACCACTATTATATAATGAGATTCTATGGCTAAAGTATATTTTGGGTGCATAGAATTTGGAAAATATTATAAATTATTCATATATAATTATTCACCAAAATATCAGTTTGAACACAGTTTTAACCACCTAAAACAGAGTTAAAAGCTATTCTTCTGCTAACAACTTTTCAATTTACAGTCTGAGTGACAAATCACAACCAAATGCTTCATATTCATCAACCACTATTATATAATGAGATTCTATGGCTAAAGTATACTTTGGGTGCATAGAATTTTGGAAAATATCGAATTATTCACCAAAATATCAGTTTGAACGCTGTTTCAATCACCTAAAAGAGAGCTAAAAGCTATTCTTGTGCTAACAACTTTTCAATTTACAGTCTGAGTGACAAATCACAACCAAAAGCTTCATATTCATCAACCACTATTATATAATGAGATCCTATGGCTAAAGTATACTTTGGGTGCATAGAATATGGAAAATATTATATAATTATTCACCAAAATATCAGTTTGAACACTGTTTTAAACACCTAAAACAGAGCTAAAAGCTATTCCTGTGCTAGCAACTTTTCAATTTACAGTCTGAGTGACAAATCACAACCAAATGCTTCATATTCATCAACCACTATTATATAATGAGATTCTAAGGCTAAAGTATACTTTGGCTGCATAGAATTTGGAAAATATTATAAATTATTCATATATAATTATTCACCAAAATATCAGTTTGAACACTGTTTTTTAAACACCTAAAACAGAGCTAAAAGCTATTCCTGTGCAAACAACTTTTCAATTTACAGTCTGAGTGACAAATCACAACCAAATGCTTCATATTCATCAACCACTATTATATAATGAGATCCTATGGCTAAAGTATACTTTGGGTGCATAGAATATGGAAAATATTATATAATTATTCACCAAAATATCAGTTTGAACACTGTTTTAAACACCTAAAACAGAGCTAAATGCTACTCTTGTGCTAACAACTTTTCAATTTACAGTTTGAGAGAAAAATCACAACCAAATGCTTCATATTCATCAACCATTACTATATAATGAGATTCTATGGCTAAAGCATACTTTGGGTGCATAGAATTTAGAAAAATATCGAATTATTCATCAAAATAATATCAGTTTGAACGCTGTTTCAAACACCTAAAACAGAGCTAAAAGCTATTCTTGGGCTAACAACTCTTCAATTTACAGTCTGAGTGACAAATCACAACCAAAAGCTTCATATTCATCAACCACTATTATATAATGAGATTCTATGGCTAAAGTATACTTTCTGTGCATAGAATTTGGAAAATATTATAAATTATTCATATATAATTATTCACCAAAATATCAGTTTGAACACTGTTTTAAACACCTAAAACAGAGCTAAAAGCTATTCCTGTGCTAACAACTTTTCAATTTACAGTCTGAGTGACAAATCACAACCAAATGCTTCATATTCATCAACCACTATTATATAATGAGATTCTACGGCTAAAGTATATTTTGGGTGCATAGAATTTGGAAAATATTATAAATTATTCATATATAATTATTCACCAAAATATCAGTTTGAACACAGTTTTAACCACCTAAAACAGAGTTAAAAGCTATTCTTCTGCTAACAACTTTTCAATTTACAGTCTGAGTGACAAATCACAACCAAATGCTTCATATTCATCAACCACTATTATATAATGAGATTCTATGGCTAAAGTATACTTTGGGTGCATAGAATTTTGGAAAATATCGAATTATTCACCAAAATATCAGTTTGAACGCTGTTTCAATCACCTAAAAGAGAGCTAAAAGCTATTCTTGTGCTAACAACTTTTCAATTTACAGTCTGAGTGACAAATCACAACCAAAAGCTTCATATTCATCAACCACTATTATATAATGAGATCCTATGGCTAAAGTATACTTTGGGTGCATAGAATATGTAAAATATTATATAATTATTCACCAAAATATCAGTTTGAACACTGTTTTAAACACCTAAAACAGAGCTAAAAGCTATTCCTGTGCTAACTTCAATTTACACTCTGAGTGACAAATCGCAACCAAATGCTTCATATTCATCAACCATTATTATATAATGAGATTCTATGGCTAAAGTATACTTTGGGTGCATAGAATATGGAAAATATTTTATAATTATTCACCAAAATATCAGTTTGAACTCTGTTTTAAACACATAAAACAGAGCTAAAAGCTATTCTTGTGCTAACAACTTTTCAATTTACAGTCTGAGTGACAAATCACAACCAAATGCTTCATATTCATCAACCACTATTATATAATGAGATTCTATGGCTAAAGAATACTTTGGGTGCATAGAATATGGAAAATATTATATAATTATTCAACAAAATATGAGTTTGAACACTGTTTTAAACACCTAAAACAGAGCTAAAAGCTACTCCTGTGCTAGCAACTTTTCAATTTACAGTCTGAGTGACAAATCGCAACCAAAAGCTTCATATTCATCATCCACTATTATATAATGAGATTCTATGGCTAAAGTATATTTTGGGTGCATAGAATTTGGAAAATATTATATAATTTTTCACCAAAATATCAGTTTGAACACTGTTTTAAACACCTAAAACAGAGCTAAAAGCTATTCCTGTGCTAGCAACTTTTCAATTTACAGTCTGAGTGACAAATCACAACCAAATGCTTCATATTCATCAACCACTATTATATAATGAGATTCTAAGGCTAAAGTATACTTTGGCTGCATAGAATTTGGAAAATATTATAAATTATTCATATATAATTATTCACCAAAATATCAGTTTGAACACTGTTTTTTAAACACCTAAAACAGAGCTAAAAGCTATTCCTGTGCAAACAACTTTTCAATTTACAGTCTGAGTGACAAATCACAACCAAATGCTTCATATTCATCAACCACTATTATATAATGAGATCCTATGGCTAAAGTATACTTTGGGTGCATAGAATATGGAAAATATTATATAATTATTCACCAAAATATCAGTTTGAACACTGTTTTAAACACCTAAAACAGAGCTAAATGCTACTCTTGTGCTAGCAACTTTTCAATTTACAGTTTGAGAGAAAAATCACAACCAAATGCTTCATATTCATCAACCATTACTATATAATGAGATTCTATGGCTAAAGCATACTTTGGGTGCATAGAATTTAGAAAAATATCGAATTATTCATCAAAATAATATCAGTTTGAACGCTGTTTCAAACACCTAAAACAGAGCTAAAAGCTATTCTTGTGCTAACAACTCTTCAATTTACAGTCTGAGTGACAAATCACAACCAAAAGCTTCATATTCATCAACCACTATTATATAATGAGATTCTATGGCTAAAGTATACTTTCTGTGCATAGAATTTGGAAAATATTATAAATTATTCATATATAATTATTCACCAAAATATCAGTTTGAACACTGTTTTAAACACCTAAAACAGAGCTAAAAGCTATTCCTGTGCTAACAACTTTTCAATTTACAGTCTGAGTGACAAATCACAACCAAATGCTTCATATTCATCAACCACTATTATATAATGAGATTCTACGGCTAAAGTATATTTTGGGTGCATAGAATTTGGAAAATATTATAAATTATTCATATATAATTATTCACCAAAATATCAGTTTGAACACAGTTTTAACCACCTAAAACAGAGTTAAAAGCTATTCTTCTGCTAACAACTTTTCAATTTACAGTCTGAGTGACAAATCACAACCAAATGCTTCATATTCATCAACCACTATTATATAATGAGATTCTATGGCTAAAGTATACTTTGGGTGCATAGAATTTTGGAAAATATCGAATTATTCACCAAAATATCAGTTTGAACGCTGTTTCAATCACCTAAAAGAGAGCTAAAAGCTATTCTTGTGCTAACAACTTTTCAATTTACAGTCTGAGTGACAAATCACAACCAAAAGCTTCATATTCATCAACCACTATTATATAATGAGATCCTATGGCTAAAGTATACTTTGGGTGCATAGAATATGGAAAATATTATATAATTATTCACCAAAATATCAGTTTGAACACTGTTTTAAACACCTAAAACAGAGCTAAAAGCTATTCCTGTGCTAACTTCAATTTACAGTCTGAGTGACAAATCGCAACCAAATGCTTCATATTCATCAACCATTATTATATAATGAGATTCTATGGCTAAAGTATACTTTGGGTGCATAGAATATGGAAAATATTTTATAATTATTCACCAAAATATCAGTTTGAACTCTGTTTTAAACACATAAAACAGAGCTAAAAGCTATTCTTGTGCTAACAACTTTTCAATTTACAGTCTGAGTGACAAATCACAACCAAATGCTTCATATTCATCAACCACTATTATATAATGAGATTCTATGGCTAAAGAATACTTTGGGTGCATAGAATATGGAAAATATTATATAATTATTCAACAAAATATGAGTTTGAACACTGTTTTAAACACCTAAAACAGAGCTAAAAGCTATTCTTTTGCTAACAACTTTTCAATTTACAGTCTGAGTGACAAATCACAACCAAATGCTTCATATTCATCAACCACTATTATATAATGAGATTCTATGGCTAAAGAATACTTTGGGTGCATAGAATATGGAAAATATTATATAATTATTCAACAAAATATGAGTTTGAACACTGTTTTAAACACCTAAAACAGAGCTAAAAGCTATTCCTGTGCTAACAACTTTTCAATTTACAGTCTGAGTGACAAATCACAACCAAATGCTTCATATTCATCAACCACTATTATATAATGAGTTTCTATGGCTAAACTATACTCTGGGTGCATAGAATATGGAAAATATTATATAATTATTCACCAAAATATCAGTTTGAACTCTGTTTTAAACACATAAAACAGAGCTAAAAGCTATTCTTGTGCTAACAACTTTTCAATTTACAGTCTGAGTGACAAATCACAACCAAATGCTTCATATTCATCAACCACTATTTTATAATGAGATTCTATGGCTAAAGTACACTTTGGGTGCATAGAATATGGAAAATATTATATAATTATATACCAAAATATCAGTTTGAACTCTGTTTTAAACACATAAAACAGAGCTAAAAGCTATTCTTGTGCTAACAGCTTTTCAATTTACAGTCTGAGTGACAAATCACAACCAAAAGCTTCATATTCATCAACCACTATTATATAATGAGATTCTATGACTAAAGTATACTTTTGGTGCATAGAATATGGAAAGTTTTATATAATTATTCACCAAAATATCAGTTTGAACACTGTTTTAAACACCTAAAACAGAGCTAAAAGCTGTTCTCGTGCTAACAACTTTTCAATTTACAGTCTGAGTGACAAATCAGAACCAAATGTTTCATATTCATCAACCACTATTACATAATGAGATTCTATGGCTAAAGTATACTTTGGGTGCATAGAATTTGGAACCTAAACACCTAAACCAGAGCTAAAGGATATTCTTGTGCTAACAACTTTTCAATTTCCAGTCTGAGTGACAAATCACAACCAAAAGCTTCGTATTCATCAACCACTATTATATAATGAGATTCTATATCTAATGTATACTTTGGGTGCATAGAATTTGGAGAATATTATATAATTATTTAATAAAATATGAGTTTGAACACTGTTTTAAACACCTAAAACAGAGCTAAAAGCTATTCTTGTGCTAACAACTTTTCAATTTAAAGTCTGAGTGACAAATCACAACCAAATGCCTCATATTCATCAACCACTATTATGTAATGAGATTCTATGACTAAAGTATACTTTGGGTGCATAGAATATGGAAAATATTATATAATTATTCACCAAAATATCAGTTTGAACACTGTTTTAAACACCTAAAACAGAGCTAAAAGCTATTCTAGTGCTAACAACTTTTCAATTTACAGTCTGAGTGACAAATCACAACCAAATGCTTCATATTTATCAACCACTATTATATAATGAGATTCTATGGCTAAAGTATATTTTGGGTGCATAGAATTTGGAAAATATTATATAATTATTCACCAATATATCAGTTTGAACACTGTTTTAAACACCTAAAACAGAGCTAAAAGCTATTCTAGTGCTAAAAACTTTTCAATATACAGTTTGAGTGACAAATCACAACCAAATGCTTCATATTCATCAACCACTATTATATAATCAGATTCTATGCCTAAAGTATACTTTGGGTGCATAGAATTTGGAAAATATTATAAATTATTCATATATTCATATATTCACCAAAATATCAGTTTGAACACTGTTTCAAACACCTAAAACAGAGCTAAAAGCTATTCTTGTGCTAACAACTTTTCAATTTATAGTCTGAGTGACAAATCACAATCAAATGCTTCATATTGATCAACCACTATTATATAATGATCTTCTATGGCTAAAGTATATTTTGGGTGCATACAATATGGAAAATATTATATAATTATTCACCAAAATATCAGTCTGAACACTGTTTCAAACATCTAAAACAAAGCTAAAAGCTATTTTTGTGCTAACAACTTTTCAATTTACAGTCTGAGTGACAAATCACAACCAAATGCTTCATATTCATCAACCACTATTATATAATGTGATCCTATGGCTAAAGTATACTTTGGGTGCATAGAATTTGGAAAATATCGAATTATTCTTCAAAATAATATCAGTTTGAAAGCTGTTTCAAACACCTAAAACAGAGATAAAAGCTATTCTTGTGCTAACAACTTTTCAATTTACAGTCTGAGTGACAAATCACAACCAAATGCTTCATATTCATCAACCTCTATTACATAATGAGATTCTATTGCTAAAGTATACTTTGGGTGCATAGAATTTGGAAAATATTATAAATTATTCATATATAACTATTGACCAAAATATCAGAGTGAACACTGTTTTAAACACATAAAACAGAGCTAAAAGCTATTCCTGTGCTAACAACTTTTGAATTTGCCCTCTGAGTGACAAATCATAACCAAATGCTTTATATTCATCAACCACTATTATATACTGAGATTCTATGGCTAAAGTATACTTTGGGTGCATAACATTTGGAAAATATTATAAATTATTCTTATATAATTATTCATCAAAATATCAGTTTGAACACTGTTTTAAACACCTAAAACAGAGCTAAAAGCTTTCTTGTGCTAACAACATTTCAATTTACAGTCTGAGTGACAAATCGCAACCAAAAGCTTCATATTCATCAACCACTATTATATAATGAGATTCTATGGCTAAAGTATACTTTGGGTGCATAGAATTTGGAAAATATTATATAATTATTCACCAAAATATCAGTTTGAACACTGTTTTAAACACCTAAAACAGAGCTAAAAGCTATTGTTGTGCTAACAACTTTTCAATATACAGTTTGAGTGACAAATCACAACCAAATGCTTCATATTCATCAACCACTATTATATAATGAGATTCTATGGCTAAAGTATACTTTGGGTGCATAGAATTTGGAAAATATTATAAATTATTCATATATAATTGTTGTCCAAAATATCAGTTTGAACACTGTTTTAAACACGTAAAACAGAGCTAAATGCTATTCCTGTGCTAACAACTTTTCAATTTACAGTCTGTATGACAAATCACAACCAAATGCTTCATATTCATCAACCACTATTATATAATGAGATTCTATGGCTAAAGTATACTTTGGGTGCATAGAATTTGGAAAATATTATAAATTATTCATATATAATTATTCATCAAAATATTAGAGTGAACACTGTTTTAAACACCTAAAAGAGAGCTAAAAGCTATTCCTGTGCTAACAACTTTTCAATTTACAGTCTGAGTGACAAATCGCAACCAAAAGCTTCATATTCATCAACCACTATTATATAATGAGATTCTATGGATAAGTATAGTTTGGGTGCATAGAATTTGGAAAATATTATATAATTGTTCACCAAAATATCAGTTTGAACACTGTTTTAAACACCTAAAACGGAGCTAAAAGTTATTCCTGTGCTAACAAATTTTGAATATACAGTTTGAGTGACAAATCACAACCAAATGCTTCATATTCATCAACCACTATTATATAATGAGATTCTATGGCTAAAGTATACTTTGGGTGCATAGAATTTGGAAAATATTATAAATTATTCATATATAATTATTCACCAAAATATCAGTTTGAACACTGTTTTAAACACGTAAAACAGAGCTAAAAGCTATTCTTGTGCTAACAACTTTTGAATTTACAGTCTGAGTGACAAATCACAACCAAATGCTTCATATTCATCAACCACTATTATATAATGAGATTCTATGGCTAAAGTAAACTTTTGGTGATAGAATTTAAAAAAATATTATAAATTATTCATATATAATTATTCGCCAAAATATCAGTTTGAACACTGTTTTTTAAACACGTGAAACAGAGCTAAAAGCTATTCTTGTGCTAACAACTTTTCAATTTACAGTCTGAGTGACAAATCGCAAAAAAATGCTTCATATTCATCAACCACTATTATATAATGAGATTCTATGGCTAAAGTATACTATGGGTGCATAGAATTTGGAAAAGAGTATATAATTATTCACCAAAATATCAGTTTGAACACTGCTTTAAACACCTAAAACAGAGCTAAATGCTATTCTTGTGCTAACAAATTTTCAATTTACAGTCTGAGTGACAAATCACAACCAAATGCTTCATATTCATCAACCATTACTATATAATAAGATTCTATGGCTAAAGTATACTTTGGGTGCATAGAATATGGAAAATATTATATAATTATTCACCAAAATATCAGTTTGAACACTGTTTTAAACACCTAAAATAGAGGTAAAAGCTATTCCTGTGCTAACAACTTTTCAATTTACAGTCTGAGTGACAAATCACAACCAAATGCTTAATATTCATCAACCACTATTATATAATGAGATTCTATGCCTAAGTATACTTTGGGTGTATAGAATTTGGAAAATATTATAAATTATTCATATATAATTATTCACCAAAATATCAGTTTGAACACTGTTTTAAACACCTAAAACAGAGCTAAAAACTATTCTAGTGCTAACAAATTTTCAATTTACAGTCTGAGTGACAAATCACAACCCAAAGCTTCATATTCATCAACCATTATTATATAATGAGATTCTATGGCTAAAGTATACTTAGGGTGCATAGAATTTGGAAAATATTATAAATTATTCATATATAATTCTTCACCAAAATATCAGTTTGAACACTGTTTTAAACACCTAAAACAGAGCAAAAAGCTATTCCTGTGCAAACAACTTTTCAATTTACAGTCTGAGTGACAAATCACAACCAAATGCTTAATATTCATCAACCACTATTATATAATGAGATTCTATGCCTAAGTATACTTTGGGTGTATAGAATTTGGAAAATATTATAAATTATTCATATATAATTATTCACCAAAATATCAGTTTGAACACTGTTTTAAACACCTAAAACAGAGCTAAAAGCTATTCCTGTGCAAACATCTTTTCAATTTACAGTCTGAGTGACAAATCACAACCAAATGCTTCATATTCATCAACCACTATTATATAATGTGATCCTATGGCTAAAGTATACTTTGGGTGCATGGAATATGGAAAATATTATATAATTATTCACCAAAGTATCAGTTTGAACACTGTTTTAAACACCTAAAACAGAGCTAAATGCTACTCTTGTGCTAACAACTTTTCAATTTACAGTTTGAGTGACAAATCACAACGAAATGCTTCATATTCATCAACCATTACTATATAATGAGATTCTATGGCTAAAGTATACTTTTGGTGCATAGAATTTGGAAAAATATCGAATTATTCATCAAAATAATATCAGTTTGAACGCTGTTTCAAACACCTAAAACAGAGCTAAAAGCTATTCTTGTGCTAACAACTCTTCAATTTAGAGTCTGAGTGACAAATCACAACCAAAAGCTTCATATTCATCAACCACTATTATATAATGAGATGCTATGGCTAAAGTATACTTTCGGTGCATAGAATATGGAAAATATTATATAATTATTCACCAAAATATCAGTTTGAACACTGTTTTAAACACCTAAAACAGAGCTAAAAACTATTCCTGTGCTAACAACTTTTCAATTTACAGTCTGAGTGACAAACACACAACCAAATGCTCCATATTCATCAACCACTATTATATAATGAGATTCTATGGCTAAAGTATACTTTCTGTGCATAGAATTTGGAAAATATTATAAATTATTCATATATAATTATTCACCAAAATATCAGTTTGAACACTGTTTTAAACACCGAAAACAGAGCTAAAAGCTATTCCTGTTCTAACAACTTTTCAATTTACAGTCTGAGTGACAAATCACAACCAAATGCTTCATATTCATCAACCACTATTATATAATGAGCTTCTATGGCTAAAGTATAATTTGGGTGCATAGAATTTGGAAAATATTATATAATTATTCACCAAAATATCAGTTTGAACACTGTTTTAAACACCTAAAACAGAGCTAAAAACTATTCTAGTGCTAACAAATTTTCAATTTACACTCTGAGTGACAAATCACAACCCAAAGCTTCATATTCATCAACCATTATTATATAATGAGATTCTATGGCTAAAGTATTCTTAGAGTGCATAGAATTTGGAAAATATTATAAATTATTCATATATAATTCTTCACCAAAATATCAGTTTGAACACTGTTTTAAACACCTAAAACAGAGCTAAAAGCTATTCCTGTGCTAACAAATTTTCAATTTACAGTCTGAGTGACAAATCACAACCAAATGCTTCATATTCATCAACCAATATTATATATTGAGATTCTATGGCTAAAGTATACTTTGGGTGCATAGAATTTGGAAAATATTATAAATTATTCATATATAATTATTCACCAAAATATCAGTTTGAACACTGTTTTAAACACCTAAAACAGAGCTAAAAGCTATTCATGTGCAAACAACTTTTCAATTTACAGTCTGAGTGACAAATCACAACCAAATGCTTCATATTCATCAACCATTATTATATAATGAGATTCTATGGCTAAAGTATACTTTGGGTGCATAGAATATGGAAAATATTATATAATTATTCACCAAAATATCAGTTTGAACTCTGTTTTAAACACATAAAACAGAGCTAAAAGCTATTTTGGTGCTAACAACTTTTCAATTTACAGTCTGAGTGACAAATCACAACCAAATGCTTCATATTCATCAACCACTATTATATAATGAGATTCTATGGCTAAAGTATACTTTCTGTGCATAGAATTTGGAAAATATTATAAATTATTCATATATAATTATTCACCAAAATATCAGTTTGAACACTGTTTTAAACACCGAAAACAGAGCTAAAAGCTATTCCTGTTCTAACAACTTTTCAATTTACAGTCTGAGTGACAAATCACAACCAAATGCTTCATATTCATCAACCACTATTATATAATGAGCTTCTATGGCTAAAGTATAATTTGGGTGCATAGAATTTGGAAAATATTATATAATTATTCACCAAAATATCAGTTTGAGCACTGTTTTAAACACCTAAAACAGAGCTAAAAACTATTCTAGTGCTAACAAATTTTCAATTTGCAGTCTGAGTGACAAATCACAACCCAAAGCTTCATATTCATCAACCATTATTATATAATGAGATTCTATGGCTAAAGTATACTTAGGGTGCATAGAATTTGGAAAATATTATATAATTATTCACCAAAATATCAGTTTGAACACGGTTTTAAACACCTAAAACAGAGCTAAAAGCTATGCTTGTGCTAGCAACTTTTCAATTTACAGTCTGAGTGACAAATCACAACCAAATGCTTCATATTCATCAACCACTATTATATAATGAGTTTCTATGGCTAAACTATACTTTGGATGCATAGAATTTGGAAAATATTATATAATTATCCACCAAAATATCAGTTTGAACACTGTTTTAAACACCTAAAACAGAGCTAAAAGCTATTCTTGTGCTAACAACTTTTCAATTTACAGTCTGAGTGACAAATCACAACCAAATGCTTCATATTCATCAGCCACTATTACATAATGAGATTCTATGGCTAAAGTATACTTTGGGTGCATAGAATTTGGAAAATATTATAAATTATTCATATATAATTATTCACCAAAATATCAGTTTGAACACTGTTTTTTAAACACCTAAAACAGAGCTAAAAGCTATTCCTGTGATAACAACTTTTCAATTTACAGTCTGAGTGACAAATCACAACCAAATGCTTCATATTCATCAACCAATATTATATAATGAGATTCTATGGCTAAAGTATACTTTGGGTGCATAGAATTTGGAAAATATTATAAATTATTCATATATAATTATTCACCAAAATATCAGTTTGAACACTGTTTTAAACACCTAAAACAGAGCTAAAAGCTATTCATGTGCAAACAACTTTTCAATTTACAGTCTGAGTGACAAATCACAACCAAATGCCTCATATTCATCAACCACTATTATATAATGAGATTCTATGACTAAAGTATACTTTGGGTGCATAGAATATGGAAAATATTATATAATTATTCACCAAAATATCAGTTTGAACACTGTTTTAAACATCTAAAACAGAACTAAATGCTATTCTTGTGCTAACAACTTTTCAATTTACAGTCTGTGTGACAAATCACAACCAAATGCTTCATATTCATCACCCACTATTATATAATGAGATTCTATCACTAAAGTATACTTTGCGTGCATAGAATATGGAAAATATTATATAATTATTCACCAAAATATCAGTTTGAACACTGTTTTAAACACCTAAAACAGAGCTAAATGCTATTCTAGTGCTAACAACTTTTCAATTTACAGTCTTTGTGACAAATCACAACCAAATGCTTCATATTCATCAACCACTATTATATAATGAGATTCTATGGCTAAAGTATACTTTGGGTGCATAGAATTTCGAAAATATTATAAATTATTCATATATAATTATTCACCAAAATATCAGTTTGAACACTGTTTTGAACACCTAAAACAGAGCTAAAAGCGATTCTAGTGCTAACAACTTTTCAATTTACAGTCTGAGTGACAAATCACAACCAAATTCTTCATATTCATCAACCACTATTACATAATGAGATTCTATGGCTAAAGTATACTTTTGGTGCATAGAATTTGGAACCTAAACACCTAAACCAGAGCTAAAAAATATTCTTGTGCTAACAACTTTTCAATTTCCAGTCTGAGTGACAAATCACAACCGAAAGCTTCGTATTCATCAACCACTATTATATAATGAGATTCTATGGCTAAAGTGTACTTTGGGTGCATAGAATTTGGAAAATATTATATAATTATTCAATAAAATATGAGTTTGAACACTGTTTTAAACACCTAAAACAGAGCTAAAAGCTATTCCTGTGCTAACAACTTTTCAATTTACAGTCTGAGTGACAAATCGCAACCAAATGCTTCATATTCATCAACCATTATTATATAATGAGATTCTATGGCTAAAGTATACTTTGGGTGCATAGAATATGGAAAATATTATATAATTATTCACCAAAATATCAGTTTGAACTCTGTTTTAAACACATAAAACAGAGCTAAAAGCTATTCTTGTGCTAACAACTTTTCAATTTACAGTCTGAGTGACAAATCACAACCAAATGCTTCATATTCATCAACCACTATTATATAATGAGATTCTACGGCTAAAGAATACTTTCGGTGCATAGAATATGGAAAATATTATATAATTATTCAACAAAATATGAGTTTGAACACTGTTTTAAACACCTAAAACAGAGCTAAAAGTTAATCTTGTGCTAACAACTTTTCAATTTACAGTCTGAGTGACAAATCACAACCAAATGCTTCATATTCATCAACCACTATTATATAATGAGATTCTATGGCTAAAGAATACTTTGGGTGCATAGAATATGGAAAATATTATATAATTATTCAACAAAATATGAGTTTGAACACTGTTTTAAACACCTAAAACAGAGCTAAAAGCTATTCTTGTGCTAACAACTTTTCAATTTACAGTCTGAGTGACAAATCACAACCAAATGCTTCATATTCATCAACCACTATTATATAATGAGTTTCTATGTCTAAACTATACTCTGGGTGCATAGAATATGGAAAATATTATATAATTATTCACCAAAATATCAGTTTGAACTCTGTTTTAAACACATAAAACAGAGCTAAAAGCTATTCTTGTGCTAACAACTTTTCAATTTACAGTCTGAGTGACAAATCACAAGCAAAAGCTTCATATTCATCAACCACTATTATAAAATGAGATTCTATGACTAAAGTATACTTTTGGTGCATAGAATATGGAAAGTTTTATATAATTATTCACCAAAATATCAGTTTGAACACTGTTTTAAACACCTAAAACAGAGCTAAAAGCTATTCTCGTGCTAACAACTTTTCAATTTACAGTCTGAGTGACAAATCAGAACCAAATGTTTCATATTCATCAACCACTATTACATAATGAGATTCTATGGCTAAAGTATACTTTGGGTGCATAGAATTTGGAACCTAAACACCTAAACCAGAGCTAAAGGATATTCTTGTGCTAAAAACTTTTCAATTTCCAGTCTGAGTGACAAATCACAACCAAAAGCTTCGTATTCATCAACCACTATTATATAATGAGATTCTATGGCTAATGTATACTTTGGGTGCATAGAATTTGGAGAATATTATATAATTATTTAATAAAATATGAGTTTGAACACTGTTTTAAACACCTAAAACAGAGCTAAAAGCTATTCTTGTGCTAACAACTTTTCAATTTAAAGTCTGAGTGACAAATCACAACAAAATGCTTCATATTCATCAACCACTATTACATAATGAGATTCTATGGCTAAAGTATACTTAGGGTGCATAGAATTTGGAAAATATTTCAAATTATTCATATATAATTATTCACCAAAATATCAGTTTGAACACTGTTTTACACACCTAAAACAGAGCTAAAAGCTATTCTAGTGCTAACAACTTTTCAATTTACAGTCTGAGTGACAAATCACAACCAAATGCTTCATATTCATCAACCACTATTATATAATGAGATTCTATGGCTAAAGTATATTTTGGGTGCATAGAATTTGGAAAATATTATATAATTATTCACCAATATATCAGTTTGAACACTGTTTTAAACACCTAAAACAGAGCTAAAAGCTATTCTAGTGCTAACAACTTTTCAATATACAGTTTGAGTGACAAATCACAACCAAATGCTTCATATTCATCAACCACTATTATATAATCAGATTCTATGCCTAAAGTATACTTTGGGTGCATAGAATTTGGAAAATATTATAAATTATTCATATATTCATATATTCACCAAAATATCAGTTTGAACACTGTTTTAAACACCTAAAACAGAGCTAAAAGCTATTCTTGTGCTAACAACTTTTCAATTTATAGTCTGAGTGACAAATCACAATCAAATGCTTCATATTGATCAACCACTATTATATAATGATCTTCTATGGCTAAAGTATATTTTGGGTGCATACAATATGGAAAATATTATATAATTATTCACCAAAATATCAGTTTGAACACTGTTTTAAACACCTAAAACAGAGCTAAAACCTATTCTTGTGCTAAGAACTTTTCAATTCACAGTCTGAGTGACAAATCAGAATCAAATGCTTCATATTCATCAACCACTATTATATAATGAGATTCTATGGCTAAAGTATACTTTGGGTGCGTAGAATTTGGAAAATATTATAAATTATTCATATGTAATTATTCACCACAATATCAGTTTGAACACTGTTTTAAACACCTAAAACAGAGCTAAAAGCTATTCCTGTGCTAACAACTTTTCAATTTACAGTCTGAGTGACAAATCACAACCGAATGCTTCATATTCATCAACCACTATTATATAGTGAGATTCTATGGCTAAAGTGTACTTAGGGTGCATAGAATTTGGAAAATATTATAAATTTTTCATATATAATTATTCACCAAAATATCAGTTTGAAGACAGTTTTAAACACCTAAAACAGAGCTAAAAGCTATTCCTGTGCTAACAACTTTTCAGTTTACAGTCTGAGTGACAAATCACAACCAAATGCTTCATATTCATCAACCACTATTATATAATGAGATTCTATGGCTAAAGTATACTTTGGGTGCATAGAATTTGGAAAATATTATAAATTATTCATATCTAATTATTCACCAAAAATAGCTGTTTGAACACTGTTTTTCAAACACCTAAAACAGAGCTAAAAGCTATTCTTGCGCTAACAACTTTTCAAATTACAGTCTGAGTGACAAATCACAATCAAATGCTTCATATTCATCAACCACTATTATATAATGAGATTCTATGGCTAAAATATACTTTGGGTGCATTGAATTTGGAAAATATTATAAATAATTCATATATAATTATTCACCAAAATATCAGTTTGAACACTGTTTTTTAAACACCAAAAACAGAGCTGATAGCTGTTCCTGTGCTAACAACTTTTCAATTTACAGTCTGAGTGACAAATCACAACCATATGCTTCATATTCATCAAACACTATTATATAATGAGATTCTCTGGCTAAAGTATACTTAGGGTGCATAGAATTTGGAAAATATTATAAATTATTCATATATAATTATTCCCCAAAATATCAGTTTGAACACTGTTTTAAACACCTAAAACAGAGTTAAAAGTTATTCTTGTGCTAACAACTTTTCAATTTACAGTCTGAGTGACAAATCACAACCAAAAGCTTCATATTCATCAACCACTATTATATAATGAGATCCTATGGCGAAAGTATACTTTGGGTGCATAGAATATGGAAAATATATAATTATTCACCAAAATATCAGTTTGAACACTTTTTAAACACCTAAAACAGAGCTAAAAGCTATTCTTGTGCTAACAACTTTTCAATTTACAGTCTGAGTGACAAATCACAACCAAATGCTTCATATTCATCAACCACTACTATATAATGAGATTCTATGGCTAAAGTATACTTTGGGTGCATAGAATTTAAAAAATATAGAATTATTCATCAAAATAATATCAGTTTGAACGCTGTTTCAAACACGTAAAACAGAGCTAAAAGCTATTCCTCTGCTAACAACTTTTCAATTTACAGTCTGAGTGGCAAATCAGAACCAAATGCTTCATATTCATCAACCACTATTATATAATGAGATCCTATGGCGAAAGTATACTTTGGGTGCATAGAATATGGAAAATATTATATAATTATTCACCAAAATATCAGTTTGAACACTTTTTAAATACCTAAAACAGAGCTAAACGCTATTCTTGTGCTAACAACTTTTCAATTTACAGTCTGAGTGACAAATCACAACCAAAAGCTTCATATTCATCAACCACTATTATATAATGAGATTCTATGGCAAAAGAATACTTTGGGTGCATAGAATATGGAAAATATTATATAATTATTCAACAAAATATCAGTTTGAACACTGTTTTAAACACCTAAAACAGAGCTAAAAGCTATTCTTGTACTAACAACTTTTCAACCTACAGTCTGAGTGACAAATCACGACCAAATGCTTCATATTCATCAACCACCATTATATAATGAGATTCTATGGATAAAGTATACTTTATGGGCATAGAATTTGGAAAATATCGAATTATTCATCAAAATAATATCAGTTTGATCGCTGTTTCAAACACCTAAAACAGAGCTAAAAGCTATTTTTTGCTAACAACTTTTCAATTTACAGTCTGAGTGACAAATCACAACCAATAGCTTCATATTCATCAACCACTATTATATAATGAGATTCTATGGCTAAAATATACTTGGGTGCATAGAATTTGGAAAAAAATATATAATTATTCACGAAAATATCAGTTTGAACACTGTTTTAAACACCTAAAACAGAGCTAAAAGCTATTCCTGTGCTAACAACTTTTCAATTTACAGTCTGAATGACAAATCACAACCAAATGCTTCATATTCATCAACCACTATTATATAATGAGATTCTATGGCTAAAGTATACTTTCGGTGCATAGAATATGGAAAATATTATATAATTATTCAACAAAATATCAGTTTGAACTCTGTTTTAATCACCTAAAACAGAGCTAAAAGCTATTTTTCTGCTAACAACTTTTCAATTTACAGTCTGAGTGACAAATCACAACCCAAAAATTCATATTCATCAACCACTATTATATAATGACATTCTATGGCTAAAGTATACTCTGGGTGCATAGAATTTGGAAAATATTATAAATTATTCATACAAAAGTATTCACCAAAATATCAGTTTGAACACTGTTTTTTAAACACCTAAAACAGAGCTAAAAACTATTCTTTTGCTAACAACTTTTCAATTTACAGTCTGAGTGACAAATCACAACCAAATGCTTCATATTCATCGACCACTATTATACAATGGGATTCTGTGGCTAAAGTATACTTTGAGTGCATTGAATTTGGAAAATATCGAATTATTCATCAAAATAAAATCAGTTTGAACGCTGTTTCAAACACCTAAAACAGAGCTAAAAGCTATTTTTGTGCTAACAACTTTTCAATTTACAGTCTGAGTGACAAATCACAACCAAAACCTTCATATTCATCAACAACTATTATATAATGAGATTCTACGGCTAACTTATATTTGGGTGCATAGAATTTGGAAAATATTATATAATTTTTCACCAAAATATCAGTTTGAACACTGTTTTAAACACCTAAAACAGAGCTAAAAGCTATTCTAGTGCTAACAACTTTTCAATTTACAGTCTGAGTGACAAATCACAACCAAATGCTTCATATTCATCAACCACTATTATATAATGAGATTCTATGACTAAAGTATACTCTGGGTGCATAGAATTTGGAAAATATTATAAATTATTCATACAAAATTATTCACCAAAATATCAGTTTGAACACTGTTTTTTAAACACCTAAAACAGAGCTAAAAGCTATTCTTGTGCTAACAACTTTTCAATTTACAGTCTGAGTGACAAATCACAACCAAAAGCTCCATATTCATCAACCACTATTATATAATGAGATTCTATTTCTAAAGTATACTTTGGGTGCATAGAATATGGAAAATATTATATAATTATTCACCAAAATATCAGTTTGAACACTGTTTTAAACACCTAAAACAGAGCTAAAACCTATTCTTGTGCTAACAAGTTTTCAATTCACAGTCTGAGTGACAAATCAGAATCAAATGCTTCATATTCATCAACCACTATTATATAATGAGATTCTATGGCTAAAGTATACTTTGGGTGCGTAGAATTTGGAAAATATTATAAATTATTCATATGTAATTATTCACCACAATATCAGTTTGAACACTGTTTTAAACACCTAAAACAGAGCTAAAAGCTATTCCTGTGCTAACAACTTTTCAATTTACAGTCTGAGTGACAAATCACAACCAAATGCTTCATATTCATCAACCACTATTATATAGTGAGATTCTATGGCTAAAGTATACTTAGGGTGCATAGAATTCGGAAAATATTATAAATTTTTCATATATAATTATTCACCAAAATATCAGTTTGAAGACAGTTTTAAACACCTAAAACAGAGCTAAAAGCTATTCCTGTGCTAACAACTTTTCAGTTTACAGTCTGAGTGACAAATCAGAACCAAATGCTTCATATTCATCAACCACTATTATATAATGAGATTCTATGGCTAAAGTATACTTTGGGTGCATAGAATTTGGAAAATATTATAAATTATTCATATCTAATTATTCACCAAAAATAGCAGTTTGAACACTGTTTTTTAAACACCTAAAACAGAGCTAAAAGCTATTCTTGTGCTAACAACTTTTCAATTTACAGTCTGAGTGACAAATCACAATCAAATGCTTCATATTCATCAACCACTATTATATAATTAGATTCTATGGCTAAAATATACTTTGGGTGCATTGAATTTGGAAAATATTATAAATAATTCATATATAATTATTCACCAAAATATCAGTTTGAACACTGTTTTTTAAACACCTAAAACAGAGGTAAAAGCTGTTCCTGTGCTAACAACTTTTCAATTTACAGTCTGAGTGACAAATCACAACCAAATGCTTCATATTCATCAACCACTATTATATAATGAGATTCTCTGGCTAAAGTATACTTAGGGTGCATAGAATTTGGAAAATATTATAAATTATTCATATATAATTATTCACCAAAATATCAGTTTGAAGACTGTTTTAAACACCTGAAACAGAGCTAAAAGCTGTTCTTCTGCTAACAACTTTTCAATTTACAGTCTGAGTGGCAAATCAGTACCAAATGCTTCATATTCATCAACCACTATTATATAATGAGATTCAATGGCTAAAGTATACTTTGGGTGCATAGAATTTAGAAAATATTATAAATTATTCATATATAATTATTCACCAAAATATCAGTTTGAACACTGTTTTAAACACCTAAAAGAGAGTTAAAAGTTATTCTTGTGCTAACAACTTTTCAATTTACAGTCTGAGTGACAAATCACAACCAAAAGCTTCATATTCATCAACCACTATTATATAATGAGATTCTATGGCTAAAGAATACTTTGGGTGCATAGAATATGGAAAATATTATATAATTATTCACCAAAATATCAGTTTGAACACTGTTTTAAACACCTAAAAGAGAGCTAAAAGTTATTCTTGTGCTAACAACTTTTCAATTTATAGTCTGAGTGAAAAATCACAACCAAATGCCTCATATTCATCAACCACTACTATATAGTGAGATTCTATGGCTACAGTATACTTTGGGTGCATAGAATTTAAAAAATATAGAATTATTCATCAAAATAATATCAGTTTGAACGCTGTTTCAAACACGTAAAACAGAGCTAAAAGCTATTCTTCTGCTAACAACTTTTCAATTTACAGTCTGAGTGGCAAATCAGAACCAAATGCTTCATATTCATCAACCACTATTATATAATGAGATTCTATGGCTAAAGAATACTTTGGGTGCATAGA
Organism: Ryuthela nishihirai; assembly: GCA_038380435.1. Taxonomy (NCBI): domain Eukaryota; kingdom Metazoa; phylum Arthropoda; class Arachnida; order Araneae; family Heptathelidae; genus Ryuthela; species Ryuthela nishihirai. The sequence goes on along the minus strand of JAWZYU010000003.1, from coordinate 51,632,088 downwards.
ATATGGAAAATATTATATAATTATTCACCAAAATATCAGTTTGAACACTGTTTTAAACACCTAAAACAGAGCTAAAAGCTATTTTTGTACTAACAACTTTTCAATTTACAGTCTGAGTGACAAATCACAACCAAATGCTTCATATTCATCAACCACTATTATATAATGAGATTCTATGGCTAAAATATACATGGGTGCATAGAATTTGGAAAATAATATATAATTATTCAACAAAATATCAGTTTGAACACTGTTTTAAACACCTAAAACAGAGCTAAAAGCTCCTCTTGTGCTAACAACTTTTCAATTTACAGTCTGAGTGACAAATCACAACCAAATGCTTCATATTCATCAACCACTATTATACAATGAGATTCTATGGCTAAAGTATACTTTCGGTGCATAGAATATGGAAAACATTATATAATTATTCAACAAAATATCAGTTTGAACTCTGTTTTAAACACCTAAAACAGAGCTAAAAGCTATTTTTCTGCTAACAACTTTTCAATTTACAGTCTGAGTGACAAATCACAACCCAAAGCTTCATATTCATCAACCACTATTATATAATGAGATTCTATGGCTAAAGTATACTTAGGGTGCATAGAATTTAAAAAATATTATAAATTATTCATATATAATTATTCACCAAAATATCAGTTTGAACACTGTTTTAAACACCTAAAACAGAGCTAAAAGCAAATCTTGTGCTAACAACTTTTCAATTTACTGTCTGAGTGACAAATCACAACCAAATGCTTCATATTCATCAACCACTATTATATAATGGGATCCTATGGCTAAAGTACATTTTGTGTGCATAGAATTTGGAAAATTTTATAAATTATTCATATATAATTATTCACCAAAATATCAGTTTCAACACTGTTTTTTAAACACCGAAACAGAGCTAAAAGCTATTCTTGTGCTAACAACTTTTCAATTTACAGTCTGAGTGACAAATCGCAACCAAATGCTTCATATTCATCAACCACTATTATATAATGAGATTCTATGGCTAAAGTATACTTTGGGTGCATTGAATTTGGAAAATATCGAATTATTCATCAAAATAATATCAGTTTGAACGCTGTTTCAAACACCTAAAACAGAGCGAAAAGCTATTCCTGTGCTAACAACTTTTCAATTTACAGTCTGAGTGACAAATCACAACCAAATGCTTCATATTCATCGACCACTATTATACAATGGGATTCTATGGCTAAAGTATACTTTGGGTGCATTGAATTTGGAAAATATCGAATTATTCATCAAAATAATATCAGTTTGAACGCTGTTTCAAACACCTAAAACAGAGCTAAAAGCTATTTTTCTGCTAACAACTTTTCAATTTACAGTCTGAGTGACAAATCACAACCAAAAGCTTCATATTCATCAACAACTATTATATAATGAGATTCTACGGCTAACGTGTACTTGGGTGCATAGAATTTGGAAAATATTATATAATTTTTCACCAAAATATCAGTTTGAACACTGTTTTAAACACCTAAAACAGAGCTAAAAGCTATTCTAGTGCTAACAACTTTTCAATTTACAGTCTGAGTGACAAATCACAACCAAATGCTTCATATTCATCAACCACTATTATATAATGAGATTCTATGGCTAAAGTATACTCTGGGTGCATAGAATTTGGAAAATATTATAAATTATTCATACAAAATTATTCACCAAAATATCAGTTTGAACACTGTTTTTTAAACACCTAAAAGCTATTCTTGTGCTAACAACTTTTCAATTTACAGTCTGAGTGATAAATCACAACCAAATGCTTCATATTCATCAACCACTATTATATAATGGGATCCTATGGCTAAAGTACATTTTGGGTGCATAGAATTTGGAAAATATGGTAAATTATTCATATATAACTATTCACCAAAACATCAGTTTGAACACTGTTTTTTAAACACCTGAAATAGAGCTAAAAGCTATTCTTGTGCTAACAACTTTTCAATTTACAGTCTGAGTGACAAATCACAACCAAATGCTTCATATTCATCAACCAGTATTATATAATGAGATTCTATGGCTAAAGTATATTTTGGTGCATAGAATTTGGAAAATATTATAAATTATTAATATCTAATTATTCACCAAAAATAGCAGTTTGAAAACTGTTTTTTAAACACCTAAAACAGAGCTAAAAGCTATTCCTGTGCTAACAACTCTTCAATTTACAGTCTGAGTGACAAATCACAACCAAAAGCTTCATATTCATCAACCACTATTATATAATGAGATTCTATGGCTAAAGTATACTTTGGGTGCATAGAATTTGGAAAATATTATAAATTATTGATATATAATTATTCACCAAAATATCAGTTTGAACACTGTTTTTTACACACCTAAAACAGAGCTAAAAGCTATTCTCGTGCTAACAACTTTTCAGTTTACAGTCTGAGTGACAAGTCACAACCTAATGCTTCATATTCATCAACCACTATTATATAATGAGATTCTATGGCTAAAGTATACTTAGGGTGCATAGAATTTTACAAAATATTATAAAATTTTCATTTATAATTATTCACCAAAATATCAGTTTGAACACTGTTTTAAACACCTAACACAGAGCTAAAAACTATTCTTGTCCTAACAACTTTTCAATTTACTGTCTGAGTGACAAATCACAACCAAATGCTTCATATTCATCGACCACTATTATATAATGAGATTCTATGGCTAAAGTATACTTTGGGTGCATAGTATTTGGAAATTATTAGAAATTATTCATATATAATTATTCACCAAAATATCAGTTTGAACACTGTTTTTTAAACACCTAAAACAGAGCTAAAAACTATTCTTGTGCTAACAACTTTTCAATTTACAGTCTGAGTGACAAATCACAACCAAATGCTTCATATTCATCGACCACTATTATAAAATGGGATTCTATGGCTAAAGTATACTTTGGGTGCATTGAATTTGGAAAATATCGAATTATTCATCAAAATAATATCAGTTTGAACGCTGTTTCAAACACCTAAAACAGAGCTAAAAGCTATTTTTGTGCTAACAACTTTTCAATTTACAGTCTGAGTGACAAATCACAACCAAAAGCTTCATATTCATCAACAACTATTATATAATGAGATTCTACGGCTAACGTATACTTGGGTGCATAGAATTTGGAAAATATTATATAATTTTTCACCAAAATATCAGTTTGAACACTGTTTTAAACACCTAAAACAGAGCTAAAAGCTATTCTAGTGCTAACAACTTTTCAATTTACAGTCTGAGTGACGAATCACAACCAAATGCTTCATATTCATCAACCACTATTATATAATGAGATTCTATGGCTAAAGTATACTCTGGGTGCATAGAATTTGGAAAATATTATAAATTATTCATACAAAATTATTCACCAAAATATCAGTTTGAACACTGCTTTTTAAACACCTAAAACAGAGCTAAAAGCTATTCTTGTGCTAACAACTTTTCAATTTACAGTCTGAGTGACAAATCACAACCAAATGCTTCATATTCATCAACCACTATTATATAATGGGATCCTATGGCTAAAGTACATTTTGGGTGCATAGAATTTGGAAAATATGGTAAATTATTCATATATAATTATTAACCAAAATATCAGTTTGAACACTGTTTTTTAAACACCTGAAATAGCGCTAAAAGCTATTATTGTGCTAACAACTTTTCAATTTACAGTCTGAGTGACAAATCACAACCAAATGCTTCATATTCATCGACCACTATTATATAATGAGATTCTATGGCTAAAGTATAATTTGGGTGCATTGAATTTGGGAAATATCGAATTATTCATCAAAATAATATCAGTTTGAACACTGTTTCAAACAACTAAAACAGAGCTAAAAGCTATTCTTGTGCTAACAACTTTTCAATTTACAGTCTGAGTGACAAATCACAACCGAAAGATTCATATTCATCAACCACTATTATATAATGAGATTCTACGGCTAAAGTATACTTGGGTGCATAGAATTTGAAAAATATTATATAATTATTCACCAAAATATCAGTTTGAACACTGTTTTAAACACCTAAAACAGTGCGAAAAGCTATTCCTGTGCTAACAACTTTTCAATTTACAGTCTGGGTGACAAATCACAACCAAATGCTTCATATTCATCAACCACTATTATATAATGAGATTCTATGGCTAAAGTATATTTTGGGTGCATAGAATTTGGAAAATATTATAGATTATTCATATAAAATTATTCACCAAAATATCAGTTTGAACACTGTTTTTTAAACACCTAAAACCGAGCTAAAAGCTATTTTTGTGCTAACAACTTTTCAATTTACAGTCTGAGTGACAAATCACAAAACAAAGCTTCATATTCATCAACCATTATTATATAATGAGATTCTGTGGCTGAATTATACTTAGGGTGTATAGAATTTGGAAAATATTATAAATTATTAAAATATAATTATTCACCAAAATATCTGTTTGAACACTGTTTTAAACACCTAAAACAGAGCTAAAAGCTATTCCTGTGCTAACAACTTTTCAATTTACAGTCTGACTGACAAATCACAACCAAATGCTTCATATCCATCAACCATTACTACATAATGAGATTCTATGGCTAAAGTATACTTTGGGTGCATAGAATTTGGAACCTAAACACCTAAAACAGAGCTAAAAGCTATTCTTGTGCTAACAACTTTTCAATTTACAGTCTGAGTGACAAATCACAACCGAAAGTTTCATATTCATCAACCACTATTATATAATGAGATTCTACGGCTAAAGTATATTTTGGGTGCATAGAATTTGGAAAATATTATAAATTATTCATATATAATTATTCACCAAAATATCAGTTTGAACACTGTTTTTTAAACACCTAAAACAGAGCTAAAAGCTATTCTAGTGCTAACAACTTTTCAATTTACATTCTGAGTGACAAATCACAACCCAAAGCTTCATATTCTTCAAACGCTATTTTATAATGAGATTCTATGGCTAAAGTATACTTAGGGTGCATAGAATTTGGAAAATATTATAAATTATTAAAATATAATTATTCACCAAAATATCAGTTTGAACACTGTTTTATACACCTAAAACAGAGCTAAAAGCTATTCCTGTGCTAACAACTTTTCAATTTACAGTCTGAGTGACAAATCACAACCAAAAGCTTCATATTCATCAACCACTATTATATAATGAGATTCTATGGCGAAAGTATACTTCGGGTGCATAGAATTTGGAAAATATTATATAATTATTCACCAAAATATTAGTTTGAACACTGTTTTAAACACGTAAAACAGAGCTAAAAGCTATTCTTTTGCTAACAACTTTCCAATTTACAGTCTGAGTGACAAATCACAATCAAATGCTTCATATTCATCAACCACTAATATATAATGAGATTCTATGGCTAAAGAATAATTTGGGTGAATAGAATTTGGAAAATATTATAAATTATTCATATATAATTATTCACCAAAATATCAGTTTGAACACTATTTTAAACACCTAAAAGAGAGCTAAAAGCTATTCTAGTGCTAACAGCTTTTCAATTTAGAGTCTGAGTGACAAATCACAACCCAAAGCTTCATATTCATCAACCACTCTTATATAATGAGATTCTATGGCTAAAGTATACTTAGGGTGCATAGAATTTGGAAAATATTATAATTATTCATATATAAGTATTCACCAAAATATCAGTTTGAACACTGTTTTCAACACCTAAAACAGAGCTAAAAGCTATTCCTGTGCTAACAACTTTTCAATTTACAGTCTGACTGACAAATCACAACCAAATGCTTCATATCCATCAACCATTACTACATAATGAGATTCTGTGGCTAAAGTATACTTTGGGTGCATAGAATTTGGAACCTAAACACCTAAAACAGAGCTAAAAGATAATCTTGTGCTAACAACTTTTCAATTTCCAGTCTGAGTGACAAATCACAACCAAAAGCTTCATATTAATCAACCACTATTACATAATGAGATTCTATGGCTAAAGTATATATTGGGTGCATAGAATTTGGAAAATATTATATAATTATTCACCAAAATATGAGTTTGAACACTGTTTTAAACACCTAAAACAGAGCTAAAAGCTGTTCTTGTGCTAACAACTTTTCAATTTACACTCTGAGTGACAAATCACAACCAAATGCTTCATATTCATCAACCACTATTATATAATGAGATTCTATGGCTAAAGTATACTTTGGGTGCATAGAATTTGGAAAATATTATAAATTATTCATATAAATTATTCACCAAAATATCACTTTGAACAGTGTTTTTTAAACACCTAAAACAGAGCTAAAAGCTATTCTAGGGCTAACAACTTTTCAATTTACAGTCTGAGTGACAAATCACAACCCAAAGCTTCATATTCATCAACCACTGTTATATAATGAGATTCTATGGCTAAAGTATACTTAGGGTGCATAGAATTTGGAAAATATTATAAATTATTCATATATAATTATTCACCAAAATATCAGTTTGAACACTGTTTTTTAAACACCTAAAACAGAGCTAAAAGCTATTCCTGTGCTAACAAATTTTCAATTTACAGTCTGAGTGACAAATCACAACCAAAAGCTTCATATTCTTCAACCACTATTATATAATGAGATTCTATGGCTAAAGTATAATTTGGGTGCAGAGAATTTGGAAAATATTATAAATTATTCATATATAATTATTCACCAAAATATCAGTTTGAACACTGTTTTAAACACTTAAAACAGAGCTAAAAGCTATTCCTGTCCTAACAACTTTTCAATTTACCGTCTGAGTGACAAATCACAACCCAAAGCTTCATATCATCAACCACTATTATATAATAAGATTCTATGGCTAAAGTATACTTTGGGTGCATAGAATTTGGAAAATATTATAAATTATTCGTATGTAATTATTCACCAAAATATCAGTTTGAACACTGTTTAAAACACGTAAAACAGAGCTAAAATATATTCTTGTGCTAACAACTTTTGAATTTACAGTCTGAGTGACAAATCACAACCAAATGCTTCATATTCATCAACCACTATTATATAATTGATTCTATGGCTAAAGTATAATTTGGGTGCAGAGAATTTGGAAAATATTATAAATTATTCGTATATAATTATTCACCAAAATATCAGTTTGAACACTGATTTAAACACCTAAAACAGAGCTAAAAGTTATTCCTGTGCTAACAACTTTTCAATTTACAGTCTGAGTGACAAATCACAACCAAAAGCTTCATATTCATCAACAACTATTATGTAATGAGATTCTATAGCTAAAGTATACTTTGGGTGCATAGAATTTGGAAAATATTATATAATTATTCACCAAAATATCAGTTTGAACACTGTTTTTAACACCTAAGACAGAGCTAAAAGCTATTCCTGTGCTAACAACTTTTCAATTTACAGTCTGAGTGACAAATCACAACCAAAAGCTTCATATTAATCAACCACTATTATATAATGAGATTCTATGGCTAAAGTATACTTTGGGTGCATAGAATTTGGAAAATATTATAAATTATTCATATATTATTATTCACCAAAATATCAGTTTGAACAGTGTTTTTTAAACACCTAAAACAGAGCTAAAAGCTATTCTTGGGCTAACAACTTTTCAATTTACAGTCTGAGTGACAAATCACACCCCAAAGCTTCATATTCATCAACCACTATTATATAATGAGATTCTATGGCTAAAGTATACTTTGGGTGCATAGAATTTGGACAATATTATAAATTATTCATATATAATTATTCAACAAAATATCAGTTTGAACAGTGTTTTTTAAACACCTAAAACAGAGCTAAAATCTATTCTTGGGCTAACAACTTTTCAATTTACAGTCTGAGTGACAAATCACAACCAAATGCTTCATATTCATCGACCACTATGATACAATGGGATTCTACGGCTAAAGTATACTTTGGGAGCATTGAATTTCGAAAATATCGAATTATTCATCAAAATAATATCAGTTTGAACGCTGTTTCAAACACCTAAAACAGAGCTAAAAGCTATTCTTGTGCTAACAATTTTCAATTTACAGTCTGAGTGACAAATCACAACCCAAAGCTTCATATTCATCAACCTCTATTATATAATGAGATTCTATGGCTAAAGTATACTTAGGGTGCATAGAATTTGGAAAATATTATAAATTATGCGTATATAATTATTCACCAAAATATCAGTTTGAACACTGTTTTAAACACCTAAAACAGAGCTAAAAGCTATTCTTGTGCTAACAACTTTTCAATTTAGATTCTGAGGGAAAAATCACAACTATTATGTAATAATAAATTATTCATATATAATTATTCACCAAAATATCAGTTTGAACAGTGTTTTTTAAACACCTAAAACAGAGCTGAAAGCTATTCTTGGGCTAACAACTTTTCAATTTACAGTCTGAGTGACAAATCACAACACAAAGCTTCATATTCATCAACCACTATTATATAATGAGATTCTATGGCTAAAGTATACTGTGGGTGCATAGAATTTGGAAAATATTATAAATTATTCATATATAATTATTCACCAAAATATCAGTTTGAACACTGTTTTAAACACCTAAAACAGAGCTAAAAGCTATTCCTGTGCTAACAACTTTTCAATTTGACAGTCTGAGTGACAAATCACAACCAAATGTTTCATATTCATCAACCACTATTATATAATGAGATTCTATGGCTAAAGTATACTTTGGGTCCATAGAATTTGGAAAATATTATAAATTATTCATATATAATTATTCACCAAAATATCAGTTTGAACACTGTTTTTAACACCTAAGACAGAGCTAAAAGCTATTCCTGTGCTAACAACTTTTCAATTTACAGTCTGAGTGACAAATCACAACCAAAAGCTTCATATTCATCAACCAGTATTATATAATGAGATTCTATGGCTAAAGTATATATTGGGGGCATAGAATTTGGAAAATATTATATAATTATTCACCAAAATATCAGTTTGAACACTGTTTTAAACACCTAAAACAGAGGTAAAAGCTATTCTTGTGCTAACAACTTTTCAATATACAGTCTGAGTGGCAAATCACAACCAATGCTTCGTATTCATCAAACACTATTATATAATGAGATTCTATGGCTAAAGTATACTTTGGGTGCATATAATTTGGAAAATATTACTAATTATTCATATATAATTATTCACCAAAATATCAGTTTGAACACTGTTTTTTAAACACCTAAAACAGAGCTAAAAGCTATTCCTGTGCTAACAACTTTTCAATTTACAGTCTGAGTGACAAATCACAACCATAAGCTTCATATTCTTCAACCACTATTATATAATAAGATTCTATGGCTAAAGTATACTTTGGGTGCAGGGAATTTGGAAAATATTATAAATTATTCATATATAATTATTCACCAAAATATCAGTTTTGAACACTGTTTTAAACACTTAAAACAGAGCTAAAAGCTATTCTAGTGCTAACAACTTTTCAATTTACAATCTGAGTGACAAATCACAACCAAAAGCTTCATATTGATCAAACACTATTATATAATGAGATTCTATGGCTAAAGTATACTTTGGGTGCATAGAATTTGGAAAATATTATAAATTATGCATATATAATTATTCACCAAAATATCAGTTTGAACACTGTTTCAAACACCTAAAACAGAGCTAAAAGCTATTCTTGTGCTAACAACTTTTCAATTTAGAGTCTGAGGGACAAATCACAACCCAAAGCTTCATATTCATCAACCACTCTTATATAATGTGATTCTATGGCTAAAGTATACTTAGGGTGCATAGAATTTTTAAAATATTATAAATTATTCATATATAATTATTCACCAAAATATCAGTTTGAACTCTGTTTTCAACACCTAAAACAGAGCTAAAAGCTATTCCTGTGCTAACAACTTTTCAATTTACAGTCTGAGTGACAAATCACAACCAAATGCTTCATATCCATCAACCATTACTACATAATGAGATTCTATGGTTAAGTATACTTTGGGTGCATAGAATTTGGAACCTAAACAGCTAAAACAGAGCTAAAAGATAATCTTGTGCTAACAACTTTTCAATTTCCAGTCTGAGTGACAAATCACAACCAAAAGCTTCATATTAATCAACCACTATTATATAATGAGATTCTATGGCTAAAGTATACTTTGGGTGCATAGAATTTGGAAAATATTATAAATTATTCATATATAATTATTCACCAAAATATCAGTTTGAACAGTGTTTTTTAAACACCTAAAACAGAGCTAAAAGCTATTCTTGGGCTAACAACTTTTCAATTTACAGTCTGAGTGACAAATCACAACCCAAAGCTTCATATTCATCAACCACTATTATATAATGAGATTCTATGGCTAAAGTATACTTTGGGTGCATAGAATTTGGACAATATTATAAATTATTCATATATAATTATTCACCAAAATATCAGTTTGAACAGTGTTTTTTAAACACCTAAAACAGAGCTAAAATCTATTCTTGGGCTAACAACATTTCAATTTACAGTCTGAGTGACAAATCACAACCAAATGCTTCATATTCATCGACCACTATTATACAATGGGATTCTACGGCTAAAGTATACTTTGGGAGCATTGAATTTCGAAAATATCGAATTATTCATCAAAATAATATCAGTTTGAACGCTGTTTCAAACACCTAAAACAGAGCTAAAAGCTATTCTTGTGCTAACAATTTTCAATTTACAGTCTGTGTGACAAATCACAACCCAAAGCTTCATATTCATCAACCACTATTATATAATGAGATTCTATGGCTAAAGTATACTTAGGGTGCATAGAATTTGGAAAATATTATAAATTATGCATATATAATTTTTCACCAAAATATCAGTTTGAACACTGTTTTAAACACCTAAAACAGAGCTAAAAGCTATGCTTGTGCTAACAACTTTTCAATTTAGAGTCTGAGGGACAAATCACAACCCAAAGCTTCATATTCATCAACCACTATTATATAATGAGATTCTATGGCTAAAGTATACTTTGGGTGCATAGAATTTGGACAATATTATAAATTTTTCATATATAATTATTCACCAAAATATCAGTTTGAACAGTGTTTTTTAAACACCTAAAACAGAGCTAAAATCTATTCTTGGGCTAACAACTTTTCAATTTACAGTCTGAGTGACAAATCACAACCAAATGCTTCATATTCATCGACCACTATTATACAATGGGATTCTACGGCTAAAGTATATTTTGGGAGCATTGAATTTCGAAAATATCGAATTATTCATCAAAATAATATCAGTTTGAACGCTGTTTCAAACACCTAAAACAGAGCTAAAAGCTATTCTTGTGGTAACAATTTTCAATTTACAGTCTGAGTGACAAATCACAACCCAAAGCTTCATATTCATCAACCACTATTATATAATGAGATTCTATGGCTAAAGTATACTTTGGGTGCATAGAATATGGAAAATATTATATAATTATTCACCAAAATATCAGTTTGAACACTGTTTTAAACACCTAAAACAGAGCTAAAAGCTATTCCTGTGCTAACAACTTTTCAATTTACAGTCTGAGTGACAAATCACAACCAAATGCTTCATATTCATCAACCACTATTATATAATGAGATTCTATGGCTAAAGTATACTTTGGGTGCATAGAATTTGGAAAATATTATAAATTATTCATATATAATTATTCACCAAAATATCAGTTTGAACAGTCTTTTTTAAACACCTAAAACAGAGCTAAAAGTTATTCTTGTGCTAACAACTTTTCAATTTACAGTCAGAGTGACAAATCACTACCAAAAGCTTCATATTCATCAACCACTATTATATAATGAGATTCTATGGCTAAAGTATTCTTGGGGTGCATAGAATTTGGAAAATATTATAAATTATTCATATATAATTTTTCACAAAAATATCAGATTAAACACTGTTTTAAACACCTAAAACAGAGCTAAAACCTATTCTAGTGCTAACAACTTTTCAATTTACATTCTGAGTGACAAATCACAACCAAAAGCTTAATATTCATCAACCACTATTATATAATGAGATTCTATGGCTGAAGTATATTTTAGGTGCATAGAATATGGAAAATATTATATAATTATTCACCAAAATATCAGTTTGAACTCTGTTTTAAACACCTAAAACAGAGCTAAAAGCTATTCTTGTGCTAACAACTTTTCAATTTACAGTCTGAGTGACAAATCACAACCAAACGCTTCATATTCATCAACCGCTACTGTATAATGAGATTCTATGGCTAAAGTATACTTTGGGAGCATTGAATTTGGAAAATATCGATTTATTCATCAAAATAATATCAGTTTGAACGCTGTTTCAAACACCTAAAACAGAGCTAAAAGCTGTTCCTGTGCTAACAATTTTCACTTTACAGTCTGAGTGACAAATCACAACCCAAAGCTTCATATTCATCAACCACTATTATATAATGAGATTCTATGGCTAAAGTATACTTAGGGTGCATAGAATTTGGAAAATATTATAAATTATGCATATATAATTATTCACCAAAATATCAGTTTGAACACTGTTTTAAACACCTAAAACAGAGCTAAAAGCTATACTTGTGCTAACAGCTTTTCAATTTAGAGTCTGAGTGACAAATCACAACCCAAATCTTCATATTCATCAACCACTCTTATATAATGAGATTCTATGGCTAAAGTATACTTAGGGTGCATAGAATTTGGAAAATATTATAAATTATTCATATATAAGTATTCACCAAAATACCAGTTTGAACACTGTTTTCAACACCTAAAACAGAGCTAAAAGCTATTCTTGTGCTAACAACTTTTCAATCTACAGTCTGACTGACAAATCACAACCAAATGCTTCATATCCATCAACCTTTACTACATAATGAGATTCTATGGCTAAAGTATACTTTGGGTGCATAGAATTTGGAACCTAAACACCTAAAACAGAGCTAAAAGATAATCTTGTGCTAACAACTTTTCAATTTCCAGTCTGAGTGACAAATCACAACCAAAAGCTTCATATTAATCAACCACTATTATATAATGAGATTCTATGGCTAAAGTATACTTTGGGTGCATAGAATTTGGAAAATATTATATAATTATTCACCAAAATATGAGTTTGAACACTGTTTTAAACACCTAAAACAGAGCTAAAAGCTGTTCTTGTGCTAACAACTTTTCAATTTACAGTCTGAGTGACAAATCACAACCAAATGCTTCATATTCATGAACCACTATTATATAATGAGATTCTATGGCTAAAGTATACTTTGGGTGCATAGAATTTGGAAAATATTATAAATTTTTCATATAAATTATTCAGCAAAATATCAGTGTGAACATTGTTTTTTAAACACCTAATACAGAGCTAAAAGCTATTCTAGGGCTAACAACTTTTCAGTTTACAGTCTGAGTGACAAATCACAACCCAAAGCTTCATATTCATCAACCACTATTATATAATGAGATTCTATGGCTAAAGTATACTTAGGGTGCATAGAATTTGGAAAATATTATAAATTATTCATATATAATTATTCACCAAAATATCAGTTTGAACACTGTTTTAGACACGTAAAACAGAGCTAAAATCTATTCTTGTGCTAACAACTTTTGAATTTACGGTCTGAGTGACAAATCACAACCAAATGCTTCATATTCATCAACCACTATTATATAATGAGATTCTATGGCTAAAGTATACTTTGGGTGCATAGAATATGGAAAATATTATATAATTATTCACCAACATATTAGTTTGAACACTGTTTTAAACACCTAAAACAGAGCTAAAAGCTATTCCTGTGCTCACAACTTTTCAATTTACAGTCTGAGTGACAAATCACAACCAAATGCTTCATATTCATCAACCACTATTATATAATGAGATTCTATGGCTAAAGTATACTTTGGGTGCATAGATTTTGGAAAATATTATAAATTATTCATATATAATTATTCACCAAAATATCAGTTTGAACAGTGTTTTTTAAACACCTAAAACAGAGCTAAAAGTTATTCTTGTGCTAACAACTTTTCAATTTACAGTCTGAGTGACAAATCACTACCAAAAGCTTCATATTCATCAACCACTATTATATAATGAGATTCTATGGCTAAAGTATACTTGGGGTGCATAGAATTTGGAAAATATTATAAATTATTCATATATAATTATTCACCAAAATATCAGATTGAACACTATTTTAAACACCTAAAACAGAGCTAAAAGCTATTCTTGTGCTAACAAATTTTCAATTTACAGTCTGAGTGACAAATCACAACCAAAAGCTTAATATTCATCAACCACTATTATATAATGAGATTCTATGGCTGAAGTATACTTTAGGTGCATAGAATATGGAAAATATTATATAATTATTCACCATAATATCAGTTTGAACACTGTTTTAAACACCTAAAACAGAGCTAAAAGCTATTTCTGTGCTAGCAACTTTCCAATTTACAGTCTGAGTGGCAAATCACAACCAAATGCTTCGTATTCATCAACCACTATTATATAATGAGATTCTATGGCTAAAGTATACTTTGGGTGCATATAATTTGGAAAATATTACAAATTATTCATATATAATTATTCACCAAAATATCAGTTTGAACACTGTTTTTTAAACACCTAAAACAGAGCTAAAAGCTATTCCTGTGCTAACAAATTTTCAATTTACAGTCTGAGTGACAAATCACAACCAAAAGCTTCATATTCTTCAACCACTATTATATAATGAGATTCTATGGCTAAAGTATAATTTGGGTGCAGAGAATTTGGAAAATATTATAAATTATTCATATATAATTATTCACCAAAATATCAGTTTGAACACTGTTTTAAACACTTAAAACAGAGCTAAAAGCTATTCTAGTGCTAACAACTTTTCAATTTACAGTCTGAGTGACAAATCACAACCAAAAGCTTCATATTCATCAAACACTATTATATAATGAGATTCTATGGCTAAAGTATACTTTGGGTGCATAGAATTTGGAAAATATTATATAATTATTCACCAAAATATCAGTTTGAACACTGTTTTAAACACCTAAAACAGAGCTAAAAGCTATTCATGTGCAAACAACTTTTCAATTTACCGTCTGAGTGACAAATCACAACCCAAAGCTTCATATCATCAACCACTATTATATAATAAGATTCTATGGCTAAAGTATACTTTGGGTGCATAGAATTTGGAAAATATTATAAATTATTCATATATAATTATTCACCAAAATATCAGTTTGAACACTGTATAAAACACGTAAAACAGAGCTAAAATATATTCTTGTGCTAACATCTTTTGAATTTACAGTCTGAGTGACAAATCACAACCAAATGCTTCACATTCATCAACCACTATTATATAATTGATTCTATGGCTAAAGTATACTTTGGGTGCAGAGAATTTGGAAAATATTATAAATTATTCGTATATAATTATTCACCAAAATACCAGTTTGAACACTGATTTAAACACCTAAAACAGAGCTAAAATTTATTCCTGTGCTAACAACTTTTCAATTTACAGTCTGAGTGACAAATCACAACCAAAAGCTTCATATTCATCAACCACTATTATGTAATGAGATTCTATGGCTAAAGTATACTTTGGGTGCATAGAATTTGGAAAATATTATATAATTATTCACCAAAATATCAGTTTGAACACTGTTTTTAACACCTAAGACAGAGCTAAAAGCTATTCCTGTGCTAACAACTTTTCAATTTACAGTCTGAGTGACAAATCACAACCAAAAGCTTCATATTCATCAACCAGTATTATATAATGAGATTCTATGGCTAAGGTATATATTGGGGGCATAGAATTTGGAAAATATTATATAATTATTCACCAAAATATCAGTTTGAACACTGTTTTAAACACCTAAAACAGAGGTAAAAGCTATTCTTGTGCTAACAACTTTTCAATTTACAGTCTGAGTGGCAAATCACAACCAATGCTTCGTATTCATCAACCACTATTATATAATGAGATTCTATGGCTAAAATATACTTAGGGTGCATAGAATTTGGAAAAGATTACAAATTATTCATATATAATTATTCACCAAAATATCAGTTTGAACACTGTTTTAAACACCTAAAACAGAGCTAAAAGCTATTCCTGTGCTCACAACTTTTCAATTTACAGTCTGAGTGACAAATCACAACCAAATGCTTCATGTTCATCAACCACTATTATATAATGAGATTCTGTGGCTAAAGTATACTTTGGGTGCATAGAATTTGGAAAATATTATACAATTATTCAACAAAATGTGAGTTTGAACACAGTTTTAAACACCTAAAACAGAGCTAAAAGCTATTCCTGTGCTAACAACTTTTCAATTTACAGTCTGAGTGACAAATCACAACCAAATGTTTCATATTCATCAACCACTATTATATAATGAGATTCTATTACTAAAGTATACTTTGGGTGCATAGAATTTGGAAAATATTATAAAATATTCATATATAATTATTCACCAAAATATCAGTTTGAACACTGTTTTAAACACCTAAAACAGAGCTAAAAGCTATTCCTGTGCTAACAACTTTTCAATTTACAGTCTGAGTGGCAAATCACAACCAATGCTTCGTATTCATCAAACACTATTATATAATGAGATTGTATGGCTAAAGTATACTTTGGGTGCATAGAATATGGAAAATATTATATAATTGTTCACCATAATATCAGTTTGAACACTGTTTTTTAAACACCAAAAACAGAGCTAAAAGCTATTCCTGTGCTAACAACTTTTCAATTTACAGTCTGAGCTTTTAGCTTTTAGCTTTTAGCTCTATTTTAGGTGTTAAAAACAGTGTTCAAACTGATATTTTGGTGATTAATTATATAATATTTTCCAAATTCTATGCACCCAAAATATACTTTAGCCATAGAATCTCATTATATAATAGTGGTTGATGAATATGAAGCTTTTGGTTGTGATTTGTCACTCAGACTGTAAATTGAAAAGTTGTTAGCACAGGAATAGCTTTTAGCTCTGTTTTAGGTGTTTAAATCAGTGTTCAAACTGATATTTTGGTGAATAATTATATACGAATAATTTATAATATTTTCCAAATTCTCTGCACCCAAAGTATACTTTAGCCATAGAATCAATTATATAATAGTGGTTGATGAATATGAAGCATTTGGTTGTGATTTGTCACTCAGACTGTAAATTCAAAAGTTCTTAGCACAAGAATATATTTTAGCTCTGTTTTACGTGTTTTAAACAGTGTTCAAACTGATATTTTGGTGAATAATTATATATGAATAATTTATAATATTTGCCAAATTCTATGCACCCAAAGTATACTTTAGCCATAGAAACTTATTATATAATAGTGGTTGATGATATGAAGCTTTGGGTTGTGATTTGTCACTCAGACGGTAAATTGAAAAGTTGTTAGGACAGGAATAGCTTTTAGCTCTGTTTTAGGTGTTTAAAACAGTGTTCAAACTGATATTTTGGTGAATAATTATATATGAATAATTTATAATATTTTCCAAATTCTATGTACCCAAAGTATACTTTAGCCATAGAATCTCATTATATAATAGTGGTTGATGAATATGAACCATTTGGTTGTGATTTGTCACTCAAACTGTAAATTGAAAAGTTGTTAGCACAAGAATAGCATTTAGCTCGGTTTTAGGTGTTTAAAACAGTGTTCAAACTGATATTTTGGTGAATAATTATATAATATTTTCCAAATTCTATGCAACTTTTCAATTTACAGTCTGAGTGACAAATCACAACCAAATGCTTCATATTCATCAACCACTACTATATAGTGAGATTCTATGTCTAAAGTATACTTTGGGTGCATAGAATTTGGAAAATGTTGAATTATTCATCAAAATAATATCAGTTTGAACGCTGTTTCAAACTCCTAAAACATAGCTAAAAGCTATTCTTGTGCTAACAACTTTTCAATTTACAGTCTGAGTGACAAATCACAACCCAAAGCTTCATATTCATCAACCACTATTATATAATGAGATTCTATGGCTAAAGTATACTTTGGGTGCATAGAATTTGGAAAATATTGAATTATTCATCAATATAATATCAGTTTGAACGCTGTTTCAAACACCTAAAACAGAGCTAAAAGCTATTCTTTTGGTAACAACTTTTCAATTTACAGTCTGAGTGACAAATCACAACCCAAAGCTTCATATTCATCAACCACTATTATATAATGAGATTCTATGGCTAAAGTATACTTTGGGTGCATAGAATTTGGAAAATATTGAATTATTCATCAATATAATATCAGTTTGAACGCTGTTTCAAACACCTAAAACAGAGCTAAAAGCTATTTTTGTGCTAACAACTTTTCAATTTACAGTCTGAGTGACATATCACAACCAAATGCTTCATATTCATCAACCACTATTACATAATGAGATTCTATGGCTAAAGTATACTTTGGGTGCATAGAATTTGGAACCTAAACACCTAAAACAGAGCTAAAAGCTATTCTTGTGCTAACAACTTTCAATTTACAGTCTGAGTGACAAATCACAACCAAAATCTTCATATTCATCAACCACTATTATATAATGAAATTCTATGGCTAAAGTATATTTTGGGTGCATAGAATTTGGAAAATATTATAAATTATTCATATATAATTATTCACCAAAATATCAGTTTGAACACTGTTTTCAACACCTAAAACAGAGCTAAAAGCTATTCCTATGCTAACAACTTTTCAATTTACATTCTGAGTGACAAATCACAACCAAATGCTTCATATCCATCAACCATTACTACATAATGAGATTCTATGGCTAAAGTATGCTTTGGGTGCATAGAATTTGGAAACTAAACACCTAAAACAGAGCTAAAAGATAATCTTGTGCTAACAACTTTTCAATTTCCAGTCTGAGTGACAAATCACAACCAGAAGCTTCATATTAATCAACCACTATTATATAATGAGATTCTATGGCTAAAGTATACTTTGAGTGCATAGAATTTGGAAAATATTATATAATTATTCACCAAAATATGAGTTTGAACACTGTTTTAAACACCTAAAACAGAGCTAAAAGCTGTTCTTGTGCTAACAACTTTTCAATTTACAGTCTGAGTGACAAATCACAAACAAATGCTTCATATTCATCAACCACTATTATATAATGAGATTCTATGGCTAAAGTATACTTTGGGTGCATAGAATTTGGAAAATATTATAAATTATTCATATATAATTATTCACCAAAATATCAGTTTGAACAGTGTTTTTTAAACACCTAAAACAGAGCTAAAAGCTATTCCTGGGCTAACAACTTTTCAATTTACAGTCTGAGTGACAAATCACAACCCAAAGCTTCATATTCATCAACCACTATTATATAATGAGATTCTATGGCTAAAGTATACTTAGGGTGCATAGAATTTGGAAAATATTATAAATTATTCATATATAATTATTCACCAAAATATCCGTTTGAACACTGTTTTAGACACGTAAAACAGAGCTAAAATCTATTCTTGTGCTAACAACTTTTGAATTTACGGTCTGAGTGACAAATCACAACCAAATGCTTCATATTCATCAACCACTATTATATAATGAGATTCTATGGCTAAAGTATACTTTGGGTGCATAGAATATGGAAAATATTATATAATTATTCACCAAAATATCAGTTTGAACACTGTTTTAAACACCTAAAACAGAGCTAAAAGCTATTCCTGTGCTAACAACTTTTCAATTTACATTCTGAGTGACAAATCACAACCAAATGCTTCATATTCATCAACCACTATTATATAATGAGATTCTATGGCTAAAGTATACTTTGGGTGCATAGAATTTGGAAAATATTATAAATTATTCATATATAATTATTCACCAAAATATCAGTTTGAACAGTGTTTTTTAAACACCTAAAACAGAGCTAAAAGTTATTCTTGTGCTAAAAACTTTTCAATTTACAGTCTGAGTGACAAATCACTACCAAAAGCTTCATATTCATCAACCACTATTATATAATGAGATTCTATGGTTAAAGTATTCTTGGGGTGCATAGAATTTGGAAAATATTATAAATTATTCATATATAATTATTCACCAAAATATCAGATTGAAAACTGTTTTAAACACCTAAAACAGAGCTAAAAGCTATTCTAGTGCTAACAACTTTTCAATTTACAGTCTGAGTGACAATCACAACCAAAAGCTTAATATTCATCAACCACTATTATATAATGAGATTCTATGGCTGAAGTATACTCTATGTGCATAGAATATGGAAAATATTATATAATTATTCACCGAAATATCAGTTTGAAGTCTGTTTTAAACACCTAAAACAGAGCTAAAAGCTATTCATGTGCTAACAATTTTTCAATTTACAGTCTGAGTGACAAATCACAACCAAATGCATCATATTCACCAACTACTATTATATAATGAGATTCTATGGCTAAAGTATACTTTGGGTGCATAGAATTTGGAAAATATCGAATTATTCATCAAAATAGTATCAGTTTGAACGCTGTTTCAAACACCTAAAACAGAGCTAAAAGCTATTCTTGTACTAACAACTTTTCAATTTACATTCTGAGTGACAAATCACAACCAAAAGCTTCATATTCATCAACCACTATTATATAATGAGATTCTATGGCTAAAGTATACATTGGTGCATAGAATGTGGAAAATATTATATAATTAGTCAACAAAATATCAGTTTGAACACTGTTTTAAACACCTAAAACAGAGCTAAAAGCTATTCTTGTGCTAACAACTTTTCAATTTACAGTCTGAGTGACAAATCACAACCAAATGCTTCATATTCATCAACCACTATTATATAATGAGATTCTATGGCTAAAGTATACTTTGGGTGCATAGAATATGAAAATATTATATAATTATTCACCATAATATCAGTTTGAACACTGTTTTAAACACCTAAAACAGAGCTAAAAGCTATTCTTGTGCTAACAACTTTTCAATTTACAGTCTGAGTGGCAAATCACAACCAAATGCTTCATATTCATCAACCACTATTATATAATGAGATTCTATGGCTAAAGTATACTTCGGGTGCATAGAATTTGGAAAATATTACAAATTATTCATATATAATTATTCACCAAAATATCAGTTTGAACACTGTTGTTTAAACACCTAAAACAGAGCTAAAAGCTATTCCTGTGCTAACAACTTTTCAATTTACAGTCTGAGTGACAAATCACAACCAAAAGCTTCATATTCTTCAACCACTATTATATAATGAGATTCTATGGCTAAAGTATACTTTGGGTGCATAGAATTTGGAAAATATTATATAATTATTCACCAAAATATCAGTTTGAACACTGTTTTAAACACCTAAAACAGAGCTAAATGCTATTCTTCTGCTAACAAATTTTCAATTTACAGTTTGAGTGACAAATCACAACCAAATGCTTCATATTCATCAACCACTATTATATAATGAGATTCTATGGCTAAAGTATACTTTGGGTGCATAGAATTTGTAAAATATTATAAATTATTCATATATAATTATTCACCAAAATATCAGTTTGAACACTGTTTTAAACACATAAAACAGAGCTAAAATCTATTCTTGTGCTAACAACTTTTGAATTTACAGTCTGAGTGACAAATCACAACCAAATGCTTCATATTCATCAACCACTATTATATAATTGATTCTATGGCTAAAGTATACTTTGGGTGCAGAGAATTTGGAAAATATTATAAATTATTCATATATAATTATTCACCAAAATATCAGTTTGAACACTGTTTTAAACACCTAAAACAGAGCTAAAAGCTATTCCTGTCCTAACAACTTTTCAATTTACCGTCTGAGTGACAAATCACAACCCAAAGCTTCATATCATCAACCACTATTATATAATAAGATTCTATGGCTAAAGTATACTTTGGGTGCATAGAATTTGGAAAATATTATAAATTATTCATATATAATTATTCACCAAAATATCAGTTTGAACACTGTTTTAAACACGTAAAACAGAGCTAAAATCTATTCTTGTGCTAACAACTTTTGAATTTACAGTCTGAGTGACAAATCACAAGCAAATGCTTCATATTCATCAACCACTATTATATAATTGATTTTATGGCTAAAGTATACTTTGGGTGCAGAAAATTTGAAAAATATTATAAATTATTCGTATATAATTATTCACCAAAATATCAGTTTGAACACTGTTTTAAACACCTAAAACAGAGCTAAAAGCTATTCCTGTGCTAACGACTTTTCAATTTACAGTCTGAGTGACAAATCACAACCAAAAGCTTCATATTCATCAACCACTATTATATAATGAGATTCTATGGCTAAAGTATACTTTGGGTGCATAGAATTTGGAAAATATTATATAATTATTCACCAAAATATCAGTTTGAACACTGTTTTAAACACCTAAAACAGAGCTAAAACCTATTCCTGTGCTAACGACTTTTCAATTTACAGTCTGAGTGACAAATCACAACCAAAAGCTTCATATTCATCAACCAGTATTATATAATGAGATTCTATGGCTAAAGTATATATTGGGCGCATAGAATTTGGAAAATATTATATAATTATTCACCAAAATATCAGTTTGAACACTGTTTTAAACACCTAAATCAGAGCTAAAAGCTAATCTTGTGCTAACAACTTTTCAATTTAGAGTCCGAGTGGCAAATCACAACCAATGCTTCGTATTCATCAACCACTATTATATAATGAGATTCTATGGCTAAAGTATACTTTGGGTGCATAGAATTTGGAAAATATCGAATTATTCATCAAAATAATATCAGTTTGAACGCTGTTTCAAACACCTAAAGGAGAGCTAAAAGCTATTCCTGTGCTAACAACTTTTCAATTTAGAGTCCGAGTGGCAAATCACAACCAATGCTTCGTATTCATCAACCACTATTATATAATGAGATTCTATGGCTAAAGTATACTTTGAGTGCATAGAATTTGGAAAATATCGAATTATTCATCAAAATAATATCAGTTTGAACGCTGTTTCAAACACCTAAAGGAGAGCTAAAAGGTATTCAATGCTAACAACTTTTCAATTTACAGTCTGAGTGACAAATCACAACCAAAAGCTTCATATTCATCAACCACTATTATATAATGAGATTCTATGGCTAAAGTATACTTTGGGTGCATAGAATTTGGAAAATATTATAAATTATTCATATATAATTATTTACCAAAATATCAGTTTGAACACTGTTTTAAACACCTAAAACAGAGCGATAAGCTATTCTTGTGCTAACAACTTTTCAATTTACAGTCTGAGTGACAAATCACAACCAAATGCTTCATATTCATCAACCACTATTATATAATGAGATTCTATGGCTAAAGTACACTTTGGGTGCATAGAATTTGGAAAATATTATAAATTATTCATATATAATTATTCACCAAAATATCAGTTTGAACACTGTTTTAAAGACGCAAAACAGAACTAAAACCTATTCCTGTGCTAACAACTTTTGAATTTACATTCTGAGTGACAAATCACAACCAAATGCTTCATATTCATCAACCACTATTATATAATTTGATTCTATGGCTAAAGTATACTTTTGGTCATAGAAGTTGGAAAATATTATAAATTATTAATATATAATTATTCACCAAAATATCAGTTTGAACACTGTTTTAAACACCTAAAACAGAGCTAAAAGCTATTTTTATGCTAACAACTTTTCAATTTACAGTCTGAGTGACAAATCACAACCAAATGCTTCATATTCATCAACCACTATTATATAGTGAGATTCTATGTCTAAAGTATACTTTGGGTGCATAGAATTTGGAAAATGTTGAATTATTCATCAAAATAATATCAGTTTGAACGCTGTTTCAAACTCCTAAAACAGAGCTAAAAGCTATTCTTGTGCTAACAACTTTTCAATTTACAGTCTGAGTGACAAATCACAACCCAAAGCTTCATATTCATCAACCACTATTATATAATGAGATTCTATGGCTAAAGTATATATTGGGTGCATAGAATTTGGAAAATATTGAATTATTGATCAAAATAATATCAGTTTGAACGCTGTTTCAAACACCTAAAACAGAGCTAAAAGCTATTCCTGTGCTAACAACTTTTCAATTTACAGTCTGAGTGACAAATCACAACCAAATGCTTCATATTCATCAACCACTATTACATAATGAGATTCTATGGCTAAAGTATACTTTGGGTGCATAGAATTTGGAACCTAAACACCTAAAACAGAGCTAAAAGCTATTCTTGTGCTAACAACTTTCAATTTACAGTCTGAGTGACAAATCACAACCAAAATCTTCATATTCATCAACCACTATTATATAATGAAATTCTATGGCTAACGTATACTTTGGGTGCATAGAAATTGTAAAATATTATAAAATATGCATATATAATTATTCACCAAAATATCAGTTTGAACACTGTTTTAAACACCTAAAACACAGCTAAAAGCTATTCCTGTGCTAACAACTTTTCAATTTACAGTCTGAGTGACAAATCACAATCAAAAGCTTCATATTCATCAACCACTATTATATAATGAGATTCTATGGCTAAAGTATACTTTGGGTGCATAGAATTTGGAAAATATTATAAATTATTCATACATAATTATTTACCAAAATATCAGTTTGAACACTGTTTTAAACACCTAAAACAGAGCTAAAAGCTATTCTCGTGCTAACAACTTTTCAATTTACAGTCTGAGTGACAAATCACAACCAAATGCTTCATATTCATCAACCGCTATTACATAATGAGATTCTATGGCTAAAGTATACTTTGGGTGCATAGAATTTGGAAAATATTATAAATTATTCATATATAATTATTCACCAAAATATCAGCTTGAAAACTGTTTTATACACCTAAAACAAAGCTAAAAGCTATTCCTTTGCTAACAACTGCTCAATTTACAGTCTGAGTGACAAATCACAACCAAAAGCTTCATATTCATCAACCACTATTATATAATGAGATTCTATGGCTAAAGTATACTTTGGGTGCAGAGATTTTTGGAAAATATTATAAATTATTCATATATAATTATTCACCAAAATATCAGTTTGAACACTGTTTTAAACACCTAAAACAGTGCTAAAAGCTATTCCTGTGCTAACAACTTTTCAATTTACAGTCTGAGTGACAAATCACAACCAAAAGCTTCATATTCATCAACCACTATTATATAATGAGATTCTATGGCTAAAGTATACTTTGGGTGCATAGAATTTGGAAAATATTTTATAATTATTCACCAAAATATCAGTTTGAACACTGTTTTAAACACCTAAAACAGAGCTAAAAGCTATTCTTTTGCTAACAACTTTTCAATTTACAGTTTGAGTGACAAATCACAACCAAATGCTTCATATTCATCAACCACTATTATATAATGAGATTCTATGGCTAAAGTATACTTTGGGTGCATAGAATTTGGAAAATATTATAAATTATTCATATATAATTATTCACCAAAATATCAGTTTGAACAGTCTTTTTTAAACACCTAAAACAGAGCTAAAAGTTATTCTTGTGCTAACAACTTTTCAATTTACAGTCAGAGTGACAAATCACAACCAAAAGCTTCATATTCATCAACCACTATTATATAATGAGATTCTATGGCTAAAGTATACTTTGGGTGCATAGAATATGGAAAATATTATATAATTATTCACCAAAATATCAGTTTGAACACTGTTTTAAACACCTAAAACAGAGCTAAAAGCTATTCTCGTGCTAACAACTTTTCAATTTACAGTCTGAGTGACAAATCACAACCAAATGCTTCATATTCATCAACCACTATTACATAATGAGATTCTATGGCTAAAGTATACTTTGGGTGCATAGAATTTGGAAAATATTATAAAATAATTATTCACCAAAATATCAGTTTGAACACTGTTTTAAACACCTAAAACAGAGCGATAAGCTATTCTTGTGCAAACAACTTTTCAATTTACAGTCTGAGTGAGAAATCACAACCAAATGCTTCATATTCATCAACCACTATTACATAATGAGATTCTATGGCTAAAGTATACTTTGGGTGCATAGAATTTGGAAATTATTATAAATTATTCATATATAATTATTCACCAAAATATCAGCTTGAACACTGTTTTAAACACCTAAAACAGAGCTAGAAGCTATTCTTGTGCTAACAACTTTTCAATTTACAGTCTCAGTGACAAATCACAACCAAAAGCTTCATATTCATCAACCACTATTATATAATGAGATTCTATGGCTAAAGTATACTTTGGGTGCATAGAATTTGGAAAATATTATATAATTATTCACCAAAATATCAGTTTGAACACTGTTTTAAACACCTAAAACAGAGCTAAAAGCTATTCTTTTGCTAACAACTTTTCAATTTACAGTTTGAGTGACAAATCACAACCAAATGCTTCATATTCATCAACCACTATTATATAATGAGATTCTATGGCTAAAGTATACTTTGGGTGCATAGAATTTGGAAAATATTATAAATTATTCATATATAATTATTCACCAAAATATCAGTTTGAACACTGTTTTAAAGACGTAAAACAGAACTAAAATCTATTCCTGTGCTAACAACTTTTGAATTTACAGTCTGAGTGACAAATCACAACCAAATGCTTCATATTCATCAACCACTATTATATAATTTGATTCTGTGGCTAAAGTATACTTTTGGTGCATAGAATTAGGAAAATATTATAAATTATTAATATATAATTATTCACCAAAATATCAGTTTGAACACTGTTTTAAACACCTAAAACAGAGCTAAAAGCTATTTTTATGCTAACAACTTTTCAATTTACAGTCTGAGTGACAAATCACAACCAAATGCTTCATATTCATCAACCACTATTATATAGTGAGATTCTATGTCTAAAGTATACTTTGGGTGCATAGAATTTGGAAAATGTTGAATTATTCATCAAAATAATATCAGTTTGAACGCTGTTTCAAACTCCTAAAACAGAGCTAAAAGCTATTCTTGTGCTAACCACTTTTCAATTTACAGTCTGAGTGACAAATCACAACCCAAAGCTCCATATTCATCAACCACTGTTATATAATGAGATTCTATGGCTAAAGTATACTTTGGGTGCATAGAATTTGGAAAATATTGAATTATTCATCAAAATAATATCAGTTTGAACGCTGTTTCAAACACCTAAAACAGAGCTAAAAGCTATTCCTGTGCTAACAACTTTTCAATTTACAGTCTGAGTGACAAATCACAACCCAAAGCTTCATATTCATCAACCATTATTATATAATGAGATTCTATGGCTAAGTATACTTAGGGTGCATAGAATTTGGAAAATATTATAAATTATTCATATATAATTATTCACCAAAATATCAGTTTGAGCACTGTTTTAAACACCTAAAACAGAGCTAAAAGCTATTCTTGTGCTAACAACTTTTCAATTTACAGTCTGAGTGACAAATCACAACCAAATGCTTCATATTCATCAACCACTATTACATAATGAGATTCTATGGCTAAAGTATACTTTGGGTGCATAGAATTTGGAACCTAAACACCTAAAACAGAGCTAAAAGCTATTCCTGTGCTAACAACTTTCAATTTACAGTCTGAGTGACAAATCACAACCAAAATCTTCATATTCATCAACCACTATTACATAATGAGATTCTATGGCTAAAGTATACTTTGGGTGCATAGAATTTGGAAAATATTATAAATTATTCATATATAATTATTCACCAAAATATCAGCTTGAAAACTGTTTTAAACACCTAAAACAGAGCTAAAAGCTATTCCTTTGCTAACAACTTCTCAATTTACAGTCTGAGTGACAAATCACAACCAAAAGCTTCATATTCATCAACCACTATTATATAATGAGATTCTATGGCTAAAGTATACTTTGGGTGCAGAGAATTTGGAAAATATTATAAATTATTCATATATAATTATTCACCAAAATATCAGTTTGAACACTGTTTTAAACACCTAAAACAGTGCTAAAAGCTATTCCTGTGCTAACAACTTTTCAATTTACAGTCTGAGTGACAAATCGCAACCAAAATCTTCATATTCATCAACCACTATTATATAATGAGATTCTATGGCTAAAGTATACTTTGGGTGCATAGAATTTGGAAAATATTATATAATTATTCACCAAAATATCAGTTTGAACACTGTTTTAAACACCTAAAACAGAGCTAAAAGCTATTCTTTTGCTAACAACTTTTCAATTTACAGTTTGAGTGACAAATCACAACCAAATGCTTCATATTCATCAACCACTATTATATAATGAGATTCTATGGCTAAAGTATACTTTGGGTGCATAGAATTTGGAAAATATTATAAATTATTCATATATAATTATTCACCAAAATATCAGTTTGAACACTGTTTTAAACACGTAAAACAGAGCTAAAATCTATTCCTGTGCTAACAACTTTTGAATTTACAGTCTGAGTGACAAATCACAACCAAAAGCTTCATATTCATCAACCACTATTATATAATGAGATTCTATGGCTAAAGTATACTTTGGGTGCATAGAATATGGAAAATATTATATAATTATTCACCAAAATATCAGTTTGAACACTGTTTTAAACACCTAAAACAGAGCTAAATGCTATTCCTGTGCTAATAACTTTTCAATTTACAATCTGAGTGACAAATCACAACCCAAAGCTTCATATCATCAACCACTATTATATAATGAGATTATATGGCTAAAGTATACTTTGGGTGCATAGAATTTGGAAAATATTATAAATTATTCATATATAATTATTCACCAAAATATCAGTTTGAACACTGTTTTAAAGACGTAAAACAGAACTAAAATCTATTCCTGTGCTAACAACTTTTGAATTTACAGTCTGAGTGACAAATCACAACCAAATGCTTCATATTCATCAACCACTATTATATAATTTGATTCTATGGCTAAAGTATACTTTTGGTGCATAGAATTAGGAAAATATTATAAATTATTAATATATAATTATTCACCAAAATATCAGTTTGAACACTGTTTTAAACACCTAAAACAGAGCTAAAAGCTATTTTTATGCTAACAACTTTTCAATTTACAGTCTGAGTGACAAATCACAACCAAATGCTTCATATTCATCAACCACTATTATATAGTGAGATTCTATGTCTAAAGTATACTTTGGGTGCATAGAATTTGGAAAATGTTGAATTATTCATCAAAATAATATCAGTTTGAACGCTGTTTCAAACTCCTAAAACAGAGCTAAAAGCTATTCTTGTGCTAACAACTTTTCAATTTACAGTCTGAGTGACAAATCACAACCCAAAGCTTCATATTCATCAACCACTGTTATATAATGAGATTCTATGGCTAAAGTATACTTTGGGTGCATAGAATTTGGAAAATATTGAATTATTCATCAAAATAATATCAGTTTGAACGCTGTTTCAAACACCTAAAACAGAGCAAAAAGCTATTCCTGTGCTAACAACTTTTCAATTTACAGTCTGAGTGACAAATCACAACCCAAAGCTTCATATTCATCAACCATTATTATATAATGAGATTCTATGGCTAAAGTATACTTAGGGTGCATAGAATTTGGAAAATATTATAAATTATTCATATATAATTATTCACCAAAATATCAGTTTGAGCACTGTTTTAAACACCTAAAACAGAGCTAAAAGCTATTCTTGTGCTAACAACTTTTCAATTTACAGTCTGAGTGACAAATCACAACCAAATGCTTCATATTCATCAACCACTATTACATAATGAGATTCTATGGCTAAAGTATACTTTGGGTGCATAGAATTTGGAAAATATTATAAATTATTCATATATAATTATTCACCAAAATATCAGCTTGAAAACTGTTTTAAACACCTAAAACAGAGCTAAAAGCTATTCCTTTGCTAACAACTTCTCAATTTACAGTCTGAGTGACAAATCACAACCAAAAGCTTCATATTCATCAACCACTATTATATAATGAGATTCTATGGCTAAAGTATACTTTGGGTGCAGAGAATTTGGAAAATATTATAAATTATTCATATATAATTATTCACCAAAATATCAGTTTGAACACTGTTTTAAACACCTAAAACAGTGCTAAAAGCTATTCCTGTGCTAACAACTTTTCAATTTACAGTCTGAGTGACAAATCACAACCAAAATCTTCATATTCATCAACCACTATTATATAATGAGATTCTATGGCTAAAGTATACTTTGGGTGCATAGAATTTGGAAAATATTATATAATTATTCACCAAAATATCAGTTTGAACACTGTTTTAAACACCTAAAACAGAGCTAAAAGCTATTCTTTTGCTAACAACTTTTCAATTTACAGTTTGAGTGACAAATCACAACCAAATGCTTCATATTCATCAACCACTATTATATAATGAGATTCTATGGCTAAAGTATACTTTGGGTGCATAGAATTTGGAAAATATTATAAATTATTCATATATAATTATTCACCAAAATATCAGTTTGAACACTGTTTTAAACACGTAAAACAGAGCTAAAATCTATTCCTGTGCTAACAACTTTTGAATTTACAGTCTGAGTGACAAATCACAACCAAAAGCTTCATATTCATCAACCACTATTATATAATGAGATTCTATGGCTAAAGTATACTTTGGGTGCATAGAATATGGAAAATATTATATAATTATTCACCAAAATATCAGTTTGAACACTGTTTTAAACACCTAAAACAGAGCTAAATGCTATTCCTGTGCTAATAACTTTTCAATTTACAATCTGAGTGACAAATCACAACCCAAAGCTTCATATCATCAACCACTATTATATAATGAGATTATATGGCTAAAGTATACTTTGGGTGCATAGAATTTGGAAAATATTATAAATTATTCATATATAATTATTCAGCAAAATATCAGTTTGAACACTGTTTTGAACACCTAAAACAGAGCTAAAAGCTATTCTTGTGCTAACAACTTTTGAATTTACAGTCTGAGTGAGAAATCACAACCAAATGCTTCATATTCATCAACCACTATTATATAATGAGATTCTGTGGCTAAAGTATACTTTGGGTGCATAGAATTTGGAAAATATCTGATGGTTTATTTCCATTAAAGCGTAATATAAAATGGTACTCTATGCCTTGAAAATATTTTCACTGCATAGAATTTTGAAAAAAATTCTTCTTTGTATCAAAATAGCTATTTTCGCGCTGTTTTCTGCGCGTTAAACGTAGGAAAAAGCTGTTTCGTGTGTACTACGTTTTGAATTTACAGCCAGATTCACTACCTATTTCCTTATATTTATCAACTCGTAATATGCAAAGAGATTCTTAGGCTAAAGTATACTTTACCTGCGTAGAATTTCGCAAATATCGAATTAAACACAAAATAATCAGTTTCAACCCTTTTTAAAACGCCTATAACAGAGCTAAAACTATTCCTTTGCTAACAACTTTACAATTTAATAATGTCTCAGTGAAAATTTGATGGTTTATTCTCTCATAGCGTAGTAGAAAATGATATTATATGCCTTAAAAATATTTTTGCGTAGAGAATTTTGAAAAAAAATCCATTTATGTATCAAAATACATAGTTTGTACTGTTTTTCGCGCCTAAAACATAAGTAAAAGCGATGTGGTGTGTAATAACTTTTGAATTTACAGTCAAATCCTCGAACTTTTTTTACAAACAAATCCTTAAAAACATTTTAACTGCACAGAATTTTCAAAAAAATCGTTTTATATGTGAAAATTGTTGTTTTAGCGCTGTTTCCCGCGCACAAAACATAGATAAAAGCTATGTGGCGTGACTTTTGAATTTACAGGCAGATTCATAACCTCATGCTTCATATTCATCAACTCGTATTATATAATGAGATTCATAGGCTAAAGTATAGTTTAGCTGCATAAAATTTCGAAAATATCGAATAAGTCACCAAAATATCAGTTTTAATACTGTTTCAATCGCCTAAAACAGAGATGAAAGCCATTGAGATGCGAACAACTTTTCAATTTACAGTCTGAGTCACAAGCTGATGGTTTAGTTCCATCAAGGCGTAATTTAAAATGATATTCTATGCCTTAAAAATATATTCACTGCCTAAAATTTTGAAAAAAAATCGATTTATGTTACATCGATTTATATTTGCACTGTTTTTCCCCGCTTGAAGCGTAGGAAAAAGCTATGTGAAGTGTAATAATGTTTGAATTTACAGTCAGATTCTCAAACCTAATGCTTTATATTCATCAATTACTATTATATAATGAGATTCTATGGCTAAAATTTACTTTAGGTGCAAAGAATTTCAAAGATATCGAATAGTTCAACAAAATATCAGTTTCGACGCTGTATTAATCGCATAAAACAGACCTAAAAGCTATGCCGGTGCGAACAACTTTTCAATTTACAGTTTGAGTGACAACTTATGGTTTATTTTCATCAAGGAGTAATATAAGATGATATTCTATGCCTTGAAAATGTTTCCATTGCGTAGAATTTTGAAAAAAAATCGATTTATATGTTAAAATTGCTAATTTAGAGCTGTTTTCCTCGCATCAAACATAGGTAAAAGATACGTGGTGTATAATGACATTTGAATTTACAGTTAGATTCACAATCCAATGCTTCATATTCATCAACTCCTATTACATAATGAGATTCTATGGCTCAAGTATACTTTCGGTGCATAAAATGAGGAAAATACCGAATTATTCACCAAAATATCAGTTTGAACGCTGTTTCAAACACCTAAAACAGAGCTAAAAGCTGTTCCTCTGCTAACAACTTTTCAATTTACAGTGTGAGTGACAATCTTATGGTTTATTTCCATCAAAGCGTAATATAAAATGATATTCTATGCCTTAAAAATATTTTCACTACATAGATATTTTGAAAACAATTCTTTTTTGTATCAAAATAGCTATTTTCGCGCTGTTTTCCGCGCGTTAAACGTAGGAAAAAGCTATTCAGTGTGTAATAACTTTTGAATTTACAGCCAGGTTCACAACCTCTTCCTTTATATTTATCAACTAGTAATATGTAAAGAGATTCTTAGGCTAAAGTATAGTTTAGGTGCATAAAATTTCGAAATTATCGAATTATTCACCAAAAAATCAGTTTCAACTCTAAAAAAATATTTGATGGTTCCGTTCCCTCAAAGCGTAATATAAAATTATATTATGTGCCTTAAAAATAATATTACCGCACAGAATTTTGAAAAAAATCCATTTTATGTATCAAAATAGAGGTCTGTAAATGGTAGCTAGGTTGTCACTGGAAGGAGAGCTATGCACCAATCCCCTGTGATGATGCATAGAACCGGCCAGGCCTAGCACCTAATGTCCGACCCCGCCTTCTCGTGGTGCAGACAGTTACTACCTTTGAAAAGTGAACGGAAGGGGAGGGCTGCCAGAGTAGTGTGGCCTACTGATCTGGACAACTATGGCTGCTTTTCTTTTTTTTCGACCCTGCTGTGGAGTGGTCAACCACACAGGGTCCTGGTGATGACCATATAAACCCACTGGACTGGACAGATATATGGCTCTTAGCGTGATTATGGATCCTGATTTTGCTGCACTGGTGGGCTTCTGTGGGGGGAAAATCTCCCGCTGTTTTCTGTTTGTTTGTGGGTTGACAGCCCCAAGTGAATAGATTCACAGGATATGTTTATCAGCTGGTGGATAATCCTGAGCAGAAATCATCGCAGGCAACTGAACTCTGCTTCTATTGGCATCGTCAAATTCTACATTGTAGGAAGTCTTCCAGTGTAGTTGGCTTCAGCCTTCAGTGGTGGGGAAACGGGTCTTTGCCCCATGTCTGCGATTAGGGGGCTCTTTGATATTGTCGGCATTCCCTCTCTCAATAAACATAGTTTCTTTAAACATCCCACTAAATATTTTCTCTCCATAGGTAGTTGGAATGTGAGGACTCTGCACAGAGCTTTTTCTCTTGATGTCCTCACACAAGAATACCACCATTATAATTTAGATGTTCTCGGCTTGCAAGAGACCAGATGGACAGATAAAGGTCAGATTCTTAAAAATAATCTTAAATTTCTCTTTTCAGGGAGGGACGACAATAAGCGTCACCAAGGTGTGGGTCTGCTTTTCAGCAGACACGCTAGTGATGCTCATCTAGGATATGAGTACACTAATGAAAGGTTTCTTACAGCAAAATTTCAGACAAGCGTTAAAGACTTTAATGTTACCTGCTGTTATGCCCCCACTGAGGATGCCGATGAGGATTAGAAGGATAGGTTTTATTCAGGACTAATTATTTACTTTAGGATATTTTGAATTCTGTCAAGAAAGGAGATATTACCCTTGTTCTTGGTGACTTCAATGCCAAAATTGGTACTGACTCTAACCTTTGGGGAGGGGTGATTGGCCCATTTGGTATTGGTAGCTGCAATGGCAATGGACAACGTTTCCTACAGGTAAGTAAACTCAATGGTTACAGAATAACTAACACATATTACAAACACCGCGACATACATAAGTATACATGGGTCTCACCTGATGGGCTGCATAGGAATATGATTGATTATATATTAATTAACAGCAAATGGGCTAGTTCTGTTAGAAATACCAGGTCATATAGGGGAGCTGAAATTGGATCTGACCATTACCTTGTTAAAAGTGTCTTGCAACTTAAACTTAAAAAGTGTTGTGCTAGGGTTAAATACCATGATAGGTTACTTAGTCATTATGACAGTCATGGTATGCTTACTACTGAAGTTGAGGAAGAATGGGCCATTTTAAACAGGCTTTTTTGGAAACTAACAGTACTCTTTTAGGAAAAAAGGAGCAGAGGAGGCAAAATTATTTAAGTGATAAGGCACTTGAGCTTATTTCAGAAAGAAGGAATTGCAGGAATGTCCTTAATCAGTACCCTACTAGTCCTATTAGAAAGGATTACAGAGAGCTTAATAAACGTGTAAAGGATCAGTTAGCTACTGATAAGAATCTTTGTCTTGATGGTTTGGCTGACGAAGACGAGGAAGCAGTTAGACAGCACAACAGCACAGAGCTGTACCAGATAGTTAATGTTTTGTTTGGTAGAAAACGGACAGGTAAGCAGGGATTGAAGTATCAACAAGGTAAGGTTATAGAAGGTGAGGATTCTGTCATAGCTAGGTGGGCTGAGCATTTCAATGATGTTCTAAACAATGTGGTTAATTCTACTCCCATTGTTCGCAATGATGATAGATGCATTGGTGGCTAATTGCTTAGAGCTGGAAAAGTTTCGGTTACCGCTTGGATGACTGAAATTCTGAATATCTTTTATGATAAAGGCATGGTTCCTAAAGATTTTACCAGAGCTATTATTATCCCTATTTTCAAAAAAAGGTGATTGCAGTTCTTGTGATAACTATAGGGGTATCAGCCTACTCTCTGTTCCAGGTAAAGTTCTTTCCATTATTGGTTTTCCATTATTGGGGTTGTGCTAAATAGAATTAAAAATCTGGTTGACAGTCAATTGCGTTATGAGCAATGTGGATTGAGAAGTGGTAGGGGACGTGTGGATCAGATATTTTCACTTAGGCAGATTCTTGAGAAATGTTTAGAGTTTCAGGTTGCTAGCTTTGTTGATTTCAAAAAGGCTTTCGACTCTGTTGATCGTCATAATTTGTGGTTGATTGTGAAATCATATGGTATACCAGACAAGTTAGTTAACATTATGAAAGCTCTCTATAATAACGCTGAGTCGTGTGTGAGCGTTAGCTTGTAGCAATTAGTTTAGCATTACTTCTGGTGTTCGACAAGGCTGCATTTTGTCTCCTTTTCTCTTTAGTTTGGTTATTGATTATGTTATGCGAAATTCACTTCAAGGGAAAGATTTTGGCCTTTAGTGGACTGGAGATACGAAAGTTTTTGATTTAGATTATGCTGATGATTTAGCCCTTTTGGCAAATGATGTTGATGAGATGAACTCTTTCATTCGAGCTCTTGATGAGACTGGTAGTAGAGTAGGTTTGGTTATAAACAGAGAGAATATTTAAGTGATAAAATTAGTCAGGCAGGCTGTGATTCAGTTAATCGGAATGTTTGCAGTCTTGAGCAGGTGTTACAGTTTAATTATCTTGGGAGCTATATAACAGATAATGGTGATGTGCGGCATGAGATTAACAGACGAATAGGGATTGCTCCGGGGCATTTAAGAATCTATGGAGAGTGTGGAGAAATAGGCGTATACACCTAAAGACTAAAATTAGGCTGTATAATAGTTTGGTTCTTTCTAGGGTTAGTTATGGTACTGAAACTTGTACACTTTGTTAACATGATAACAGGAAACTAGATGCTTTTGATTCTAGATGCTTACGCAGCATCTTGGGCATTAGGTGGTTCAACTTTGTAACTAATGATGAGGTTAGGCAAAGGAGTTTGCAACCTCTGTGATGCCCCATCGTTCACTTTTGCTTTACCTTAACCAGTTTTGTTTAATTTACGTTATATTTATCATTTTGGGGATGTTTATTTCCTTTTCGGCATCACAGCACTCGTTTTCAAGTTTCTAGGAGTTGCGTACGCGCAACTCCGAACTTCCGACCGTAACCGTTAAAGCGCGTGCCAAGGACACGCCCCCTCTTGCGTCATAGCTTGCGTCCTTCATCATTGTATGCAAATGTCTTTCCCGGCATGCGCCGGCACATTGTCAAAACCGTGACCTGCGAGTCACTTGTGAGCACTAAGCACTTGAGTAGTAGGAGCACTGAGCACTTGAGCACTTGAGAGAAGCACTTGAGCACTGAGAGGAGAGTTGTAGAGAGAGCAGAGAGATGTAGTAAGGTGCGTAGCACCTTGCGTGTAGCACAGATTTTAGTTTCTTCATTGATGTCTTGGTGAGTTACTTATTTTGGAAATAAATCTATTTTGTTTTGTTACAAACTTTTGAGTCTATAGTTTTTATCTTGAGCAACGCTAATTTAGGATCTTTTTTACATTAACTCTTATTTTGTTAAGAATCATTTTGACTCTTACTTATGAACGCTCGCTGGCATTGGAACCCTAAATCAACTTATTCTACATTTTGGCAATTTGTTAATGATTGCCTGGCGCCCGTCTAAGCTATCCGGAGCATAAAACTTTTATTATTTTGCATTGTTTGGAGCGTTACAGAGTCACATAAAAGAAGTGGCGCCCGAACAGGGACTCGCAAGTATTTAAAGATAGTAAATTTTTTGAGCTCAATAGTTGTATGTACTAGTTGTAGATTTAACGGCAGCTTAAGCCGAGAATTTTTGTTGAGCAAGTAGCTTAACATTTTTGTGTATTATTCAAAGGTACTGAAGTTTCAGCTTTGATATTGCTGAATATTTAAGATAATTGTATGTAATGATTAGAAGTGTCCGGACACACAAGTACGTAGGACGATAAGAAATTTTTTTTACAAGCAAATTTATATTTTTGTAAAGCTTAGTTATAGCTTTAGTATTGTTGTATAGCAGTACCTTTGAGCGCTGCTCAAGATAAAAAAGTTTTCAAAATTTCCAAAATTCCAAATTTCAGCAGACCGCTAACAGTATGGCCGATTCCGCCATAATGACTCCCGACATAGAAAGAGTAAAGGGTAGATTGAAAGATGTAATGATGGAAGCAGAAGTGCTAATGAATCTGCTTGATGATAATCGGGAGAAAAGGGGAACGACAACAACCCCTAAATTTGCTGACAATGTTACGTCAGTTCACCAACGAAGAAACTTTGAACGTAAGGTTCCATTTTCTGTTCCGCCAGAAGCAAGCGATAGAACAGAGTATTTTCAACCGCCACAACGACGATTTGCCAATCCATCCATTAACTATAGTCCTTATGTTAATTGGCCTTTACCTGAGATAAGGTTCGACGGTTCGAAACGTCCGTCATCGTGGACATTTGTCAAGTCCATGGAGGAGCACTTCCGTTTACATGAAGTGCCAAGCAACAAAAAAGTTGTTTTAGCAGTATCTTGCCTAATTGGATGTGCTAAGCAATGGTGGAATAACGTAGGATGTCGTCATGGCATAGAACTTTGGGAAGAATTTAAAAACGAAATCATGGACATATATCCGGCTTATAATGATTTTACAGAACTAGCTACAGAGTTGTTTTCACGAAGACAAAGGGAAAGAGGTGACATAGAAAAATTCATATGGGGTACAGTAGAGTTATACCAGCTGTACGATGCTGATGCCGCTGAAATTGATATTGTAAATTGCATATTGTCTCAATTACTTTTGCCCATCCGAGAATTCTTAGAAGTACGAAACATAAATTCCGTTACCGAGTTAGTCAAATTGGCTCGGCAATACACTGCAAGAAGAGAATCTGCAGCAAATACACATAACCAACAATGGATGCCATTCCCGCCAAAGCAGCGATATCAGGTTGAGACGAGTAGAATGGCTCCCGCACGACCGGAATTTACACGGTCCCGACAATTTGCGCCGAACGCGCCTAGAACTATAGAATATGAACGAAGTAGAGACTTTTTGCCACGTCAAGCTTCAAACCATAACACTAGACCTAAAACTTTGGTAAAACAACCTCAATCTTTCACTTGTAACTTTTGTGGCCGACTGGGACATACTGAGAATTATTGCTATAAAAGGAATGAAAATTCGGGAAACTTTCATCGGGATCTTTGAAGCGAGAGGCCAAAGTTCCTCAAGAAAAGCCCTCTCATGAGTTATGCCTTGCCACTATGGCTTTACCTTTTGTTACTGATTGTCACGAAGTAACTAAAATAACAGATCGAAGCGATACAGAAGTCGATCTTCCGTTTGCTAAGGAACAAGTTTTCGATGATAATAATGACGAATGTCAATTGACAGTGCAGCCGCGGTCCCGTGGACTTTTTGACTTACCTTGTGGTCCAGAACAGATTATTTCAGAAGCACCTATAAAATGTCCCGTTAGTGCAAATAATGAGTGTTTAAATAACGAAGTTTGTGAAGTAGAAGAATCGTATGAGGAAGCCGTTTTTGAAAAGGTTTTTAAGGTCGAAGTTTTAAAAGAAAGTAATAATAATGAAAATAATTTTGAGTCTGATTTAAGTGAAGAAAAACCAACCAAGAAGTTGTGCCGACCGCAAGTATTCCTGACAAGTCTGGAGGTCCTCAACTATTAAAACGTCATTTGGAGGCGGACACTAATAGACCTAGAAAGTACGAGAAAAGGTTCTTCAAAAATCCGCACGGAGCAACGAAAAGCCGACGAAACGACCAGAGCCTGCAGAGCGACAACCGACAGCGAAGCAGCGAACATCGGGAAGATGACGTCACGAGAGAGAGCTACAGCGACGACTTGACTTGAACGAGATCTTCAGTAACAACTTTACGTGAAGCCACCCAACGACGACGGAAAGATGTTATCGGAAACGACTAGATGATTTATCGCCACGGAGTGCCAACAATGAAATTTAAGTATATTTTTCTTTCACTTGGCACTTGATTGAGTTATAAAATGTTTTTTTTTTCTGGAATAGATGAAGACGAAGAAGAAGCCTTATTGTGAATTATATAGTTAGCGATGTTTAATTTCTTGTTGAAACTTTAGAGTTCGATATTTATTTTTGAAAAGTGAAATTATTGTAGTTCGAGTTTATACTTGTGTGAATAGAATTTTTTTTTGCATTCTTGTTCATCGAGGTTCTAGTTATTGTATTTACGTGAGTTAAAATGTATTTTTGTAGATTTTTTTCAGCTGACTGATAGCTGAAAATTTTGTAAGTCGATATTGGAAAGTTTAGAAATTGTAAAATGTTTCTGGATATGAATGAGAAGAGTGAAAGAGAATTAGTGATTTAAGAATTTGTATTGTAAAATAACGTGCATTCCAAAGTGAATTTATGTAAAAAAAAAAGGAGATTCATGTAAAAGTTATTGGATGAAATGTTATCATCGTATATTATAAATTATTTACACTCTTTTTTCTTTATTCTTAGATACGATTTATGTATATGTGTTTAAATCTGTTCAGTGTCATCAGTGATATTTATGTGTCAATGATACGTAATTTTTGTGGATGACATTGGCAGTATTTATTGGTATATATAGATGATGACCATGATGATGACTGCAGAATTTTGTTTTTTTTTGTGTGTACCTTTTTGGAGCTGTCCCCAAAATGGCCTAGTCTGATAACCGAGTTGTTATCAGCATAACTCCTTTGGGAGGGGGACGTTAGCTCTGAAGGGGGAGGTAACTAATGATTTTTTATTTCAGCTAGATCGCGATTTCTGTGAATAGGAGAAGAATTAGCGGATGATTACAATCCCGCTTGTTTGTAAATTTTGAATTTTCTTAGCTTTGCGTATTTGAATGTAATTAGGAGGAGATAACGGTGTTCGAATACCCGTTTTTTTATGTGATTTAGGAGAAGATTTAGCTTTCACGAATTTTTTATTGTGGTTAGGGGAAAAGCGGAAGTTATTACCCCGCTAACAACAAATGTAATGAATCATTTTTCTTTTCATCTTTTTAACAGTTATTAACCTGTTTTTTCTGTACAGTTCAAGATATGCCAATTTCGAGTTTGTATCAGAATGTGATACTAGTTAGACCGATGATGCTAGTATACAGTTAACTGTCACAGCCACTGGTACGTAAGTACACTAGGTTAGCTGTTAAATACATATTTTTGTTAGGAGGAAAAGGGAGGAGGTACCTTTGGTTGTGCTGGAAAATTGTGTCAAAGTAAGAATAGTTCATCGTATCAAAATTTGCGCTAGCATACTTTTACTTATTTATGTTAGCCATGTGTAAATGACGTAAGATGTGTCCTTTATTCAAAATTTGTCGTCAAAATTTGCTAGGTCAATCATTTTGACTCCCTTTGGAAGGGGGAGTTGTGATGCCCCATCGTTCACTTTTGCTTTACCTTAACCAGTTTTGTTTAATTTACGTTATATTTATCATTTTGGGGATGTTTATTTCCTTTTCGGCATCACAGCACTCGTTTTCAAGTTTCTAGGAGTTGCGTACGCGCAACTTCGAACTTCCGACCGTAACCGTTAAAGCGCGTGCCAAGGACACGATCCCTCTTGCGTCATAGCTTGCGTCCTTCATCATTGTAGCAAATGTCTTTCCCGGCATGCGCCGGCCCATTGTCAAAACCGTGACCTGCGAGTCACTTGTGAGCACTAAGCACTTGAGTAGTAGGAGCACTGAGCACTTGAGCACTTGAGAGAAGCACTTGAGCACTGAGAGGAGAGTTGTAGAGAGAGCAGAGAGATGTAGTAAGGTGCGTAGCACCGTGCGTGTAGCACAGATTTTAGTTTCTTCATTGATGTCTTGGTGAGTTACTTATTTTGGAAATAAATCTATTTTGTTTTGTTACAAACTTTTGAGTCTATAGTTTTTATCTTGAGCAAAGCTAATTTAGGATCTCTTTTACATTAACTCTTATTTTGTTAAGAATCATTTTGACTCTTACTTATGAACGCTCGCTGGCATTGGAACCCTAAATCAACTTATTCTACATTTTGGCAATTTGTTAATGATTGCCTGGCGCCCGTCTAAGCTATCCGGAGCATAAAACTTTAATTATTTTGCATTGTTTGGAGCGTTACACCTCCTTTAAGCAGCATATTGTGCAGAAAGACTCCGTTGGTTTGGCCATGATGCCCGTATGAATAATTATAGATTGGCGAATAGGGTTATGAACAGTGTGCTTAAAGGCCTCAGAAAGAAGGGGAGACCTAGGATGCTGTGGGCAGACAATGTCAAACAGGACCTTGTTAGAATTGGTGTGCAGTGGCCAGATGCAGTAGATGTAGCTCTGGATAGACTTGCTTGGAGAACTAAATCGCACGGTCTGGTTGGATCTCCGTTGTCCATGGCTGCTTGAGGATGATGATGATGATGATGATGATGATGATGATGATGATGATGATGATCAAAATAAATATTTTATTGCTGTTGTCCGCGCTTAAAACGTAAGTAAAAGCTATGTGGTGTGTAATAACTTTTGAATTTACAGTCAGATTCTGAAATTAATGCTTTATATTCGTCAAGTCGTATTATATAATGAGACTCTATGGCTAAAGTATAGTTTAGGTTTTTTGAATTTCCAAAATATCGAATAATTCACCAAAATATCAGTTACCATGCGATTTTAAATGCCTAAAAATGTGCTAAAAGTTATTCTTCTGCTAACAACTGTTGAGTGAGAATCTGATTGTTTGTTTCCATCAAGGCGTTATATTGAATGACATTTTATACCTTAAAAACCTTTTAACTGTATGGAATTTTCAAAAAAATCGATTTATATGTGAAAATTGTTGTTTCAGCGCTGTTTCCCGCGCACAAAACATAGGTAAAAGCTAGGTGTGTGTGTAGCGACTTTTGAATTTTCAGTCAGATTCAGAACCTCATGCTTTTTATTCATCACCTACTATTATATAATGTGATTCTATGGCTAAAGTATAGATCAGGTGCTAAGAATTTCAAAAATATCGAATAATTCAGCAAACTATCTTTTTCGTCGCTGTTTTAAACGCCTAACACAGAGCTAAAAGCTATTCCGGTGTGAGCAACTTTCAATTTACAGTCTGAGTGACAATCTTATGGTTTATTTCCAACGAGGAATAATATAAGATGATATTCTATGCCATAAATATATTTTCACTGTACAGAATTTGCAAAAAAAAAAATTCATTTATTTGTTAAAATGGCTGTTTTAGAGCTGTTTTCCGCGCAT
The DNA here is from genome assembly GCA_038380435.1 of Ryuthela nishihirai. Classification (NCBI taxonomy): domain Eukaryota; kingdom Metazoa; phylum Arthropoda; class Arachnida; order Araneae; family Heptathelidae; genus Ryuthela; species Ryuthela nishihirai. Next base: position 51,589,285 of record JAWZYU010000003.1, on the reverse strand, counting down.
AAAACATAGGTAAAAGTTATGTGGTGTATAATGTCATTTGAATTTACAGTCAGATTCACAATCTGATGCTTTATATTGATCAGCTCGTATTATAAAATGAGATTCTATGCGAAAAGTATAGTTTTGGTGGATAGAATTTTGAAAATATCGAATTATTCATAAAAGTGTCAGTTTCAATGCTGTTTTAAACCCCAAAAGCTATTTGGTGTGTAATAACTTTGGAATTTACAGTCAGATTCACAACCTAATGCATTATATTCATGAACCATTATTATATAATGAGATTGTATGGCGAAAGTATAGTTTAGGTGCATAGAATTTCGAAAATATCGAATAATTCATCAAAATATGAGTTTCAATGCTGTTTTAAACGCCTAAAACAGTGCTAAAAGCTATTCGTGTGGTATCAATTGTTCAATTTACTGTCAGAGAGAGAATCTGATGGTATGATAGACTGTTAGAGAGAGAATCTGATGGTATGATAGACTGTCAGAGAGAGAATCTCAAGGAATGATATAGAAATAGATTCTATGCCTTAAAAACATTTTCACTGTATAGAATTTTCAAAAAAACCCGATTTAAATGTGACAATACCTATTTTAGCGCTATTTTCCTCACATAAAACATAGGTAAAAGCTATGTGGTGTGTAATGACTTTTGAATTTACAGTCAGATTCACAACCTAATGATTTATATTCATCAACCAGTATTATATAATGAGATTCTATGGGGAAAGTATACTTTCGGTGGATAGAATTTCGAAAGGATCGAATTATTCAAAAAAACGTCAGTTTCAATGCTGTTTTAAACACCAAAAGCTATTTGGTGTGTAATAACTTTGGAATTTACAGTCAGATTCACAACCTAATGCTTTATATTCATGAACCATTAAAAAAGTTAGGTATAGTTTAGGTGCATAGAATTTCGAAAATATTGAATAATTCATCAAAATATGAGTTTCAATGCTGTTTTAAACGCCTAAAACAGTGCTAAAACAGTGCTAAAGCTATTCGTGTGGTAACAATTGTTCAATTTACTGTCAGAGAGAGAATCTGATGGTTTGTTTCTAAAAAGAGGTGAAATAGAAATATATTCTATGCCTTAAAAACATTTTCACTGCATAAAATTTAAGAAAAAAACGAGTTACATGTAAAAATACATATTTTAGCGCTATTTTCCTCAATAAAATATAGGTAAGAGCTATGTGGTGTGTAATGACTTTTCAATTTACAAACAGATTCCCAACCTAATGCTTTATATTCATCAACTAGTATTATATATTGAGATTCTATGGGAAAAGTATACTTTCGGGGGATAGAATTTCGAAAACCACAAATAATTCTTAAAATACAAGTGTCAATGCTTTTTTTAAACTCCTGAAACAGTGCTGAAAGCTATTCTTGTGGTAAGAACTGCTCAATTTACTGTCAGAGCGAGAATCTGATGATCTGTTTCTATCAACGGGTGATATAGAAATACATTCTATACCTTGAAAACATTTCACTATATAGAATTTTCAAAAAAGAAACGATTTATATGTGAAAATACCTGTTTTAGCGCTATTTTCCTCACACAAAACATAGGTAAAAGCTATGTGGTGTGTAATGACTTTTGAATTTACAGTCAGATTCACAACCTAATGCTTTATATTCATCAACTAGTAATATATAATAAGATTCTATGGGAGAAGTATACTTTTGATGGTTAGAAGTTCGATAACATCAAATTATTCACCAAAATGTCAGTTTCAACGCTGTTTTAAACCTCACATAAATGAGCTAAAAGCTATTGCTGTGCTAACAACTTTTGAATTTACGGTTTGAGTGACAATCTGATGTTTTATTTCCATCCATCCGTAATATAAAATAATATCCTATTCCTTAAAAATATTTTCACAACATAGGATTTTGTAAAAATATCGATTATTTTTATCAAAATAGCAATTTTTGTGCTGTTTTCCGCGCATAAAACTTAGGAAAAATCTATGTGGTGTGTTATAACTTTTGAATTTACAGTCAGATTCACAACCTGATTCTTTATATTCATAAACCATTATTATATAATGATATTGTATGGGCTAACGTGTAGTTTAGGTGCATAGAATTTCGAAAATATCGAATAATTCATAAAAATATGAGTTTGAATGCTGTTTTAAACGCCGAAAAACACTGCTGAAAGCTATTCGCGTGGTAGCAACTGTTCAATTTACTGTCAGAATAAGAATCTGATGCTTTGTTTCTATCAAGGCGTGATATAGAATGACATTCTATGCCTTAAAAACATTTTCACTGTAGAGAATTTAAAAAAAAAATCGATTTACATGTGAAAATACCGATTTTAGCGCTATTTTCCTCACGTAAAACATAGGTAAAAGATATGTGGTGTGCAATGACTTCTGAATTTACAGTAAGATTCACAACCTAATGCTCTATATTCATCAACTAGTATTATATAATGAGATTCTATTGGGAAAATTATACATTAGGTGGATAAAATTTCGAAAATATCGAAATACTCACCAAAATATCAGTTTCAACCCTGTTTTAAACGCGTAAAACAGAGCAAAAAGCTATTCATGTGCTAACAACTTTTGAATTTACGGTTTGAGTGACAATCTGATGGTTTATATCCATCCATCCATAACACAAAATAATATCCTATGCCTTAAAAACATTTTCACAGCAGAGAATTTTGAAAAAAGCGTTTTTGTGTTTTAAAATAACTATCTTTGCGCTGTTTTCCACGCAAATAACGACTTTGGAAAAAGATATTTGGATTTTACAGTCAGATTCACAACCTAATGCTTTATATTCATGAACCACTATTATATAATGAGATTGTATGGCTAAAGTATAGTTTAGGTGCATAGAATTTCGAAAATATCGAATAATTCATCGAAATATGAGTTTCAATGCTGTTTTAAACGCCTAAAACAGTGCTAAAAGCTATTCGTGTGGTAATAATTGTTCAATTTACTGTCAGAGTAAGAATCTGATGATTTGTTTCCATCAAGACGTTATATAGAATGACATTCTATAACTTGAAAACATTTTAACTGCAAAGAATTTTTTTAAAAATATCGATTTATATGTGAAAATTGTAATTTTAGTGCTGTTTCCCGCGCACAAAACATAGGTAAAAGCTATGTGGTGTGTAACGACTTTTGAATTTACAGTCAGAGTCAAACCTCATGCTTTATATTCGTCAACTCGTATAAATATAATGAGATTCATAGGTTAAAGTATATATTTGGTGCATTGAATTTCGAAAATATCGAATAATTCACCAAAATAGCAGTTTCAATGCTGTTTTAATCGCCTAAAACATATTTCTGTGCTAACAGCTTTTCAATTTATACTCTGAGTTAGAATCTGATGGTTTATTTCAATCAAATCGTAGTATAAAATGACATTCTATGCCTTAAAAATATTTTCACTGCATGGAATTTTGAAAAAAATCGATTTATGTATGAAAATACCTATTTTACCGCTATTTACGGCGCATAAAACGTAGGTAAAAGCTATGTAGTGTGTAATAACTTTTGCATTTACAGTCATATTCACAACCAAATGATTTATATTCATCAACAACTATTATATAATGAGATTTTATGGCGAAAGTATAGATCAGGTGCTAAGAATTTTGAGAATATCGAATTATTCACCAAAATATCAGTTTTAATACTGTTTTAAACACCTAAAATAGAGCTAAAATCTATTCCTGTGCTGACAACTTTTCAATTTACAGACTGAGTTAGAATCTGATGGTTTATTGCCATCAAAGCGTAATATAAAATGATATTATATGCCTTAAAAATATTTTCACTGCATAGAATTTTGAAAGAAATCCACTTATGTATCAAAATAGATATTTTAGTGCTATTTTCCGCGCATGAAACATAAGTAAAAGTTATTTGGCGTGTAATAGCTTTTGAATTTACAGTCAGATTCTCAAACTAATCATCTCGTATTATATAATGAGACTCTATGGCTAAAGTATAGTTTAGGTCTTTTAAATTTCCAAAATATCGAATAATTCTCCAAAATATCAGTTACAATGCTATTTGAAATGCCGAAAGCAGTGGTAAAAGCTATTCCTGTGCTAACAAGAGTTCAATTTGCTGTCAGAGTCAGAATCTGATGGTTTGTTTCCATCAAGACGTTATATAGAATGATATTCTATACCTTGAAATCATTTTAACTGCAAAGAATTTTAAAAAAAAATCGATTTATATGTGAAAATTGTTATTTTAGTGCTGTTTGCCGCTCACAAAACATAGGTAAAAGCTATGTGGTGTATAATGACATTTGAATTTACAGTCAGATTCACAACCTAATGCTTTATATTGATCAACTCGTATTATATAATGAGATTCTAGACTAACGTATACTTTCGGTGCATAAAATGTGGAAAATATCGAATTATTCACCAAAATATCAGTTTCAACGCTGTTTTAAACACCTAAAACAGAGCTAAAAGCTATTCCTGTGCTAATTACTTTTCAATTTACAGTCTGAGTGAGAATCTGATGATTTATTTTCATCAAGGCGTATTACAAAATGATATTCTATGCATTAAATATATTTTCAGTACAGAGAATTTTGAAAAAAAATCGATTTATGTACCAAAGTAGCTGTTTTAACCTGATTTCCACTCTTCAATCAGAGATAAAAGCTATGTGGAGTGTAATAATTTTTGAATTTACAGTGGGATTCACAACCAAATGCTTTATAATCATCAACCTCTATTATATAATGAGATTCTATGGCTAAAGTTCAGATCAAGTGCTAAGAACTTCAAAAATATCAAATAATTCAGCAAAATATCAGTTTCGACGCTTTTTTAAATCGCCTAAAATAGAGCTAAAGGGCTATTCCGGTGCGAACAACTTTCAATTTGCAGTCTGAGGGAAAATCTTATGGTTTATTTCCATTAAAGCCTAATATAAAATGATATTCTATGCCTTAAATATAAAATGATATTCTATGCCCTATTTCCGCGCGTTAAACTTAGGAAAAAGCAAAAGTGTGTAATAACTTTTGAATTTACAGCTAGATTCACAACCTGTTGCTTTATATTTATCAACTCGTAATATATAAAGAGATTCTTAGACTAAGGTAGAGTTTAGGTGCGTAGAATTTCGAAAATATCGAATTATTCACAAAAAAATCAATTTCAACTCTGGTTAAAAAGCCTATAACAGAACTAAAAGCTATTCCTGTGCTAACAACTTTTCAATTTACACTCTGAGTGACAATTTTATGGTTTATTTCCCTTAAAGCGTAATATAAAATGATATTATATGCCTTAAAATATTTTTACGTCATAGAATTTTCAAAAAACATCCATTTATGTATCAAAAGATATATTTTAGTGCTGTTTTCCGCGCATAAAACATAAGTAAAAGCTATGTGTTGATTTTACAGTCAGATTCACAACCAATGAGATTCTATGGCTAAAGTACAGATCAGGTGCTAAGAATTTCAAAAATTTTGAATAATTCAACAAAATATCAATTTCGACGCTGTTTTAATCGCGTAAAACAGAGCTAAAAGCTATTCCTGTGCGAACAACTTTTCAATTTACAGTCTGAGAGACAATCTTATGATTTATTTCCATCAAAGAGTAATATAAGATGATATTCTATGCCTTAAAAATGTATCCACTGCATAGAATTTCTAAAAAAATCGATTTATATGTTAGAATTGCAATTTTAGAACTGTTTTCCGCGCATCAAACATAGGTAAAAGATACGTGGTGCATAATGACATTTGAATTTACAGTTAGATTCACAACCTAATACTTTGTATTTATAACCTCCTATTATATAATGAGATTGTATGGCTGAAGTATACTTTCGGTGCGTAGAATTTGAAAAATATCGAATTATTCACAAACATATCAGTTTCAACCCTGTTTTAAACACCAAAAACAGAGGTAAAAGCTATTCCTGTGCTAACTACTTTTCAATTTACAGTCTGAGTGATAATATGATGGTTTATTTCCATCAAGGCGTAATACAAAATGATAGTCTATGCGTTAAAAATGTTTTCACTGCAGAGTGTTTAAAAAAAATTGATTTATGTATCAAAATACCAATTTTAGTGCTGTTTTCCGCGCATAAAACGTATGTAAAAGCTGTGTAGTGTGTAATAATTTTTGAATTTACAGTCAGATTCTCAACCTAATGCTTTATATTCATCAACCACTATTATATAATGAGATTCTATGGCTAAAGTATACTCTGGGTGCATAGCATTTGGAAAATATCGAATTAGTCACCAAAATATCTGTTTGAACACTGTTTTAAACACCAAAAACACCGCTAAAAGCTATTCCTGTGCTAACAACTTTTCAATTTACAGTCTGAATGACAAGTCACAACCAAATGATTTATATTCATAAACCACTATTATATAATGAGATTATATGGCTAAAGTGTACTTTGGGAGCATAGAATTTGGAAAATATCGAATTACTCACCAAAATATCAGTTTGAACGCTGTTTTAAACACCAGAAACAGAACTATAAGCTATTCCTGTGCTAACAACTTTTCAATTTACAGTCTGAGTGACAAATCACAACCAAATGATTTATATTCATAAACCACTATTATATAATGAGATTCTATGGCTAAAGACTACTTTGGATGCATAGAATTTGGAAAATATCGAATTCCTCACCAAAATATCAGTTTGAACGCTGTTTTAAACACCAAAAACAGAGCTAAAAGCTATTCCACTGCTAACAACTTTTCAATTTACAGTGTGAATGACAATCTGATGGTTTATTTCCATTAAACCGTAATATAAAATTATATTCTATGCCTTAAAAACATATTCACTGCATAGAATTTTCAAAAAAATTGTTCTTTGAAACAAAATAGCTATTTTCGCGCTGTTTTCCGCGCGATAAACATAGAAGAAAGCTATTTTTTAGTGTGTAAAAATTTTTGAATTTATACTCAGATTCACAACCAAGTGCTTTATATTAATGATATTCTGTGGCTAAAGTATAGTTTAGGTCCTTTGAATTTCTAAAATATCAGTTACAATGCTATTTCAAATGCCTAAAGCAGTGCTAAAAGCTATGCTGTGCTAAAAATGTTCAATTTGCTGTCAGAGTAAGAGTCTGATGGTTTGTTTACCATCAAGACTTATATAGAATGACATTCTATACTTTAAAAACACTTTAACTGCATAGAATTAAAAAAAAACGATTTATACAGTATGTTAAAATTGTTATTTTAGCGCTGTTCTCCGCGAACAAGACATTGGTAAAAGCTATGTGGTGTGGAGTGACTTTTGAATTTACAGTCAGATTCACAACCTAATGCTTTATATTGATCAACTCGTATTATATAATGAGATTCTACGGCTAAAGTATACTTTCGGTGCATAAAATTTGGAAGATACCGAATTATTCACCAAAATATGAGTTTCTACACTGTTTCAATTGCCTAAAACAGAGCAAAAAGCTGTTCCTGTGCTAACAACTTTTCAATTTACAGTCTCAGTGAGAATTTGATGGTTCATTTCCATCAAGGCGTAATACAAAATGATAGTGTATGCGTTACAAATATTTTCACTGCATAGTATTTTGAAAAAAATAAGATTTATGTATCAAAATATCAATTTTAGTGCTGTTTCCCGCGCATAAAGCATATGTAAAATCTGTGTAGTGTGTAATAATTTTTGAATTTACAGTCAGATTCTCAACCTAATGCTTTATATTCATCAACTACTATTATATAATGAGATTCTATGGCTAAAATATACTTTAGGTGCATAGAATTTCAAAAATATCGATATAACTCTGTTTTAATCGCATAAGACAGAGACAAAAGCTATTCCTGTGCTAACACCATTTGAATTTACAGTCTGAGTGACAATCTGATGGTTTATTTTCATCAAGACGTAATATAAAATGATATTCTATGGCTTAAAAATATTTTCACTGCATAAAATTTGCAAAGAATTCGATTTATGTATCAAAATAGCTACGTTTTGCACTGTTTTTCCGCGCTTGAAACATAGGTAAAAGCTATGTGGTGTGTAATAACTTTTGATTTTACAGTCAGATTTCACCACCAAATGCTTTATATTCATCAACTACTCTTATATAATGAGATTCTATGGCTGAAGTATAGATCAGGTGCTAAGAATTTCAAAACTATCGAACAATTCAACAAAATATCAGTTTCGACGGTGCGATTTATTCTGGTGCGAACAACTTTCCAATTTACAGTCTGAGTGACAATCTTATGGTTTATTTCCATCAAAGAGTAATATAAGATATTCTATGCCTTTGAAATGTTTCCCTTGCATAGAATTTTCAAAAAAATCGATATACATGTAAAAATTGCTATTTTAGAGCTGTTTCCCCGCATCAAGCATAGGTAAAAGATATGTGGTGTTTTTGAAATAAAAAGAAAAAAGTGTTTTTGAAATAAAAAGAAAAAAGTGTTTTTGAAATAAAGATATGTGGTGTTATTTGAAATTACCGTCAGATTCACAACCTAATTCTTTATTTTCATCAACTCCTATTATATAATGAGATTGTATGGCTGAAGTATACTTTCGGTGCGTAGAATTTGGAAAATATCGAATTATTCACCAAAATATCAGTTTCAATGGTGTTTTAGACACCTGAAACAGAGCTAAAAGCCACTCCTGTGCTAACTAGTTTTCAATTTACAGTCTGAGTGACAATCGGATGGTTTATTTTCATTAAGGCGTATTACAAAATGATATTCTATGCGTTAAATATATTTTCAGTGCAGAGAATTTTGAAAAAAAAATCGATTTACGTACCAAAGTAGCTGTTTTAACGCTGATTTCCACGCATAAATCATAGGTAAAAGCTATACGAGTGTAATAATTTTTGAATTTACAGTGAGATTCACAACCAAATGCTTTATATTCATCAACCACTATTGTATAATGAGATTCTATGGTTTAGGTTCTTTGAATTTCCGAAATATCGAATAATTCACCAAAATATCAGTTACAATGCTATTTCAAATGCCTAAAGCAGTGCTAAAAGCTATTCCTGTGCTAACAATGTTCAATTTGTTGTCAGAGTAAGAATCTGATGGTTTGTTTCCGTCAAGAAGTTATATAGAATAATATTCTATACCTTAAAAACACTTTAACTGCAAAGAATTTTCAAAGAAAAAATCGATTTACCGTATTTTTCCGCAGATAAGACGATAGTTGAATCATAAAAAAATCCCCCAAAATCCGGGTCGTCTTATAGCACAGACACAAAAAATTAGATTGAAATTTCTATAAATTGAAACCATTATTACTACAACTTAAAAAATCTATCATAATATTTAAATACGCTATATGATAATACATTACATTGTAATAGTAAAACAATACTAAAAGGAAATAAATATTGAAAGTTATGTTTATTGAGCTACTGGGGAAAAAACGGACAAACCGTAATTATTTACTATTACAGATGATGATCGCCAATCTAAACTAAATTCATAGGCCATTGATAGTTTGGGGTCGTCTTATAGGACAGATATATGCTAAAACTATAAAACATTGACGAAAATTTATACCTCGTCTATTCTGAAGGTAGTCTTATCTGCGGAAATATACGGTATATGTAAAAATTGTTAATTTAGCGCTGTTTTACGCGAACAAAACATAGGTAAAAGCTATGTGATGTGTAGTGACTTTTGAATTTACAGTCAGATTCACAACCTAATGCCTTATATTGATCAACTCGTATTATATAATGATATTCTATGGCTAAAGTATGCTTTCGGTGCATTAAATTTGGAAAATACCGAATTATTCACCAAAATTAACGCTGTTTCAATTGCCTAAAATAGAGCAAAAAGCTGTTCCTGTGCTTACAGCTTTTCAATTTACAGTCTGAGTGAGAATATGATGGTTTACTTCGATCAAGGCGTAATACAAAATGATAGTATATACGTAAAAAATATTTTCACTGCATAGTATTTTGAAAAAAAATCGTTTTATGTATCAAAATACCAATATTAGTGCTGTTTTCCGCCCATAAACATATGTAAAAGCTGTGTAATGTGTAATAATTTTTGAATTTACAGCCAGATTCACAACCTATTGTTTATATTTATCAACTCGTAAAATATAAAGAGATTCTTAGGCTAAAATTTAGGTGCATAGAATTTCGAAAATATCTATTTATTCACCAAAAAATCAGTTTCAACTCTGTTTAAAACGTCTATAACAGAGCTGAAAACTATTCCTGTGCTAACAACTTTACAATTTACAGTCTGAGTGACAATTTGATCGTTTATTTCACTCAAAGCGTAATATAACATGATATTATATGCCTTAAAGATATTTTTACGTCATAGAATTTTGAAAAAAATCCATTTATGTATCAAAATAGATGTTTTAGTGCTCTTTTCCGCGCATAAAACATAAGTAAAAGCTATGTGGTGTGTAATAATTTTTGAATTTACAGTCAGATTCTCAACCTAATGCTTTGTATTCATCAACTACTATTATATAATGAGATTCTATGGCTGAACTTTAGGTGCATTACAATTTCAAAAATATCGAATTATTCACCAAAATATCAGTTTGAACTCTGTTTTAATCGCCTAAAACAAAGACAAAAGCTATTCCTGTGCTAACAACATTTGAATTTACAGTCTGAGTGATAATCTGATGGTTTATTTTCATCAAGGACTAATATAAAATGATATTCTATGCCTTAAAAATATTTTCACTGCATAAAATTTTGAAAAAAATCGATAACAGAGTAACTAATTTTGCACTGTTTTTCCGCGCTTGAAACATATGTAAAAGCTATGTAGTGTGTAATAACTTTTGATTTTACAGTTAGGTTCACAACCAAATGCTTTGTATTCATCAACTACTTTTCAAAAATATAGAATGATACAACAAAATATCAGTTTCGACGCTGTTTTAATCGACTAAAACAGAGCAAAAAGCTATTCGGTGCGGACAACTTTTCAATTTACAGTCTGAGTGACAATCTTATGGTATATTTCATCAAAGCGTAATATAAAATGATATTCTATGCCTTAAAAGCATTTTCACTACATAGAATTTTGAAAAAAATTTGTTTTGAGAAAAAGAAAAAAAATTCTTCTTTTTCTCAAAATAGCTATTTTTGCGCTGTTTTCCGCCCGTTAGAAAAAGTAGGAAAAAGCCATTTAATGTGAATTTACGGCCAGATTTTTGAATTTACGGCCAGATTTTTGAATTTACAACCAGATTCAGAATTTGAATTTACAGCTAAATTGCTATGCTAACAACTTTTCAATTTATAGGCTGTGACAATCTGATGGTTTATTTCCATCAAGGCGTAATATGAAATGATATTCTGTGCTTTAAAAATATTTTTACTGTATAGAATTTTGAAAAAAAAAATCGATTTATATATATATCAAAATTGCTGTTTTCGTGCTGTATTCCACGCATAAAACATAGGTAAAAGCTCTATGGAGTGTAATAATTTTTGAATTTACAGTCAGATTCACAACCAAATGCTTTATATTAATTAACTCGTATTAAGTAATGAAATTCTATAGCTAAAGTATAGTTTAGGTCCTTTGAATTTCCAAAATATCAAATAATTCACCAAAATATCAGTTACAATGCTATTTCAAATGCCTAAATCAGTGCTAAGAGCTATTTCTGTGCTAGCAAAGTTCAATTTGCTGTCAGAGTAAGAATCTGGTGGTTTGTTTCCATCAAGACGTTATATAGAACGACATTCTATACCTTAAAAACATTTTAACTGCATAGAATTTCCTAAAAAATATCGATTTATACGTGAAAATTGTTATTTTAGCGCTGTTTTCCGCGAACAAAACATAGGTAAAAGCTATGTGGTGTGTACTGAATTTTGAATTTGCAGACAGGTTCAGAACCTCATGCTTTATATTCATCAAGTCGTGTTATATAATGAGATTCTATGGCTAAAGTATACTTTTGGTCCATAGAATTTGGAAAATGTCGAATTATTTACCAAAATATCAGTTTGAACGCTGTTTTAACACCTAAAACAGAGCTAAAAGCTATTCCTGTGCTAACAACTTTTCAATTTACAGTCAGAGTAAGAATCTGATGGTTTGTTTCCATCAAGACGTTATATAGAATATACCTCAAAAGCATTCTAGCTGCATAGAATTTCCAAAAAAAAAATCTCTTTATACGCGAAAATTGTTATTTTAGCGCTGTTTTCCGCGAACAAAATATAGGTGAAAGCTATGTGGTGTGTAATGACTTTTGAATTTACAGTCAGATTCACAACCTCATGTTTTTTGGTTGATGATGCTTTCTTTTTATCATTTTTTTATTTATTAATCAACTCTTATTATATAATGAGATTCATAGGCTTAACTATAGTTTAGCTGCATAGAATTAGGAAAATATCAGTTTTAATACTGTTTTAATCGCCTAAAACAGAGATAAAAGCCATTGCGGTGCAAACAACTTTTCAATTAACAGTCTGAGTCACAATCTGATGGTTTATTTCCATCAAGGAGTAATATACAATGATTTCTATACCTTAAAAATATTTTCACTGCATAGCATTTAAAAAAAAATTTATTTATATGTTAAAATTGCTGTTTCAGAGCAGTTTTCCGCGGTAAAAATTGAATTTACAGTCAGATTCAGAACCGAATGCTTTACATTCATCAACTTGTAATATATAATGAGATTCTATGGCTAAAGTATACTTTGGGTGCATAGAATTTGGAAAATATCGAATTATTCACCAAAATATCAGTTTGAACTCTGTTTTAATCGCCTAAAACAGAGACAAAAGCTATTCATGTTAGCACACGAATCATTGACAACATTTGATTTATTATAATTTTGCTAACAACATTTGAGTTTACAGTCTGAGTGACAATCTGATGGTTTATTTTCGTCAAGGCGTAATATAAAATGATATTCTATGCCTTAAAAATATTTTCACTGCATAAAATTTTGAGAAAATTCGATTTATGTATCAAAATAGCTATTTTTGCACTGTTTTTCCGCGCTTGAAACATAGGAAAAAGCTATGTGATGTGTAATAATGTTTGAATTTACAGTCAGATTCTCAAACCTAATGCTTTATATTCATCAATTACTATTATATAATGAGATTCTATGGCTAAAATTTACTTTAGGTGCAAAGAATTTCAAAAATATCGAATAGTTCAACAAAATATCAGTTTCGACGCTCTATTAATCGCATAAAACAGACCTAAAAGCTATGCCGGTGCGAACAACATTTCAATTTACAGTTTGAGTGACAACTTATGGTTTATTTTCATCAAGGAGTAATATAAGATGATATTCTATGCCTTGGAAATGTTTCCATTGCGTAGAATTTTGAAAAAAAATCGATTTATATGTTAAAATTGCTAATTTAGAGCTGTTTTCCTCGCATCAAACATAGGTAAAAGATACGTGGTGTATAATGACATTTGAATTTACAGTTAGATTCGCAATCCAATGCTTCATATTCATCAACTCCTATTACATAATGAGATTCTATGGCTCAAGTATACTTTCGGTGCATAAAATGAGGAAAATACCGAATTATTCACCAAAATATCAGTTTGAACGCTGTTTCAAACACCTAAAACAGAGCTAAAAGCTGTTCCTCTGCTAACAACTTTTCAATTTACAGTGTGAGTGACAATCTTATGGTTTATTTCTATCAAACGCGCTGTTTTCCGCGCTGTTTTCCGCGCGTTAAACGTAGGAAAAAGCTATTTAGTGTGTAATAACTTTTGAATTTACAGCCAGGTTCACAACTTCTTGCTTTATATTTATCAACTCGTAATATGTAAGGAGATTCTTAGGCTAAAGTATAGTTTAGGAGCATAAAATTTCGAAATTATCGAATTATTCACCAAAAAAAAGTTTCATTTTTTCAAGCATGCCGGCCATATAAAATTGCTTAAAGAGCCGGAGTTTGTACACGCTCAAAGCCATTTACGTTAATATGTTAAGTGCGATTGCATGTTCAAGTTACTAGGCTAAGCCTGCATTGGGTTTCAATGCAAAACATAGCTCTACTGCAGTGAAGACCATTACCTGCGAAGAAGGACATAGCCCCAACGACTGCGACTTAGGAAATTTAATGCCTGAAAATGAAGTAATAAAGACCAGTGTGTGAGTCTTGTGGCTTACATAACTCTGGGCAACAAATGTTCATAAAAGTTATGCCTCTGAGATAAAAGTAGCCATTTCTTAAAGATTTCAAAGTGCTGAAAACGAATATGACAATGAAAATGCAAAATTGGCTACGAGATCTGAGAAATCCGCAATAGATTCTTATTTAATAGAGTAGGGGTTCTCAACTTGGGGTACGCGGTAAAAGTTTTTCGGGTGCGCCGTGAGAGCTCAAAAGTCGCTAGATCTAGTAACAAGTCCATTTCACTTATTACCCAGTAAAATGTTTACAATTTTATAAAATTAGTTAAATTGTTTATGTCATTTTTTGTGTTTATCGATATACATAATTTATGAATGCAAAATTTAATGTGTACATACATATATATATATACGGGGTGTCTCAAAAATATAGGTACAAACTTTTAGGGGAGGTAGATAACATCTAAAGGAATGAGAATTACATAGGAACCCATAACCGGAAACGTCACCGTAAGTCAATAGGCGGCGCTGTTCATCAGTGCGCTAGAGGAGAAATTTCGAATTTCCTCATTCGAGCGGTAGTCGGCTGATGAAGAGCATGCAAAGGTATTCGAACAGGGAGCTGGCAGACATGCACTTAATGTCAATCACAGCACTTAATGTCAATAATTTCAACGAATGTATCAAGAACGCTTACCACAGACATGTATCGGGCCACCGTTTGTTTGCGCGTGCGCATCAAAATTTGTGCAATTATGGGTCATTAAGAACTGTAACATTATGAAATGTATCATGTAGTACGCCATTTGTAATAATTATGCCCAATAAATGTTTTCCCATTAATTACTGTCTTTTGTCCTTTCAGATCTTGTACCTCTGCTACCACTTTCCCATGACATTTCTGGTTATGGGAAACATTCTCATTCTTTTAGATGTTATCTACCTCCCCTAAAAGTTTGTACCTATATTTTTGAAACACCCTGTATGTTTTATGTTATTCCCATTATTATACTATAACTATAGCTTTATCTATCTATACAAGGGGTACGCCAGTTACATACACATTTCCAGGGGGTACGTAAAGCATAAAAGTTTGAGAACCGCTGTAACAGAGTAATATGTACATACGACATGTATTGGTAAAACTCCACTTTTACTTCCGACGTTGCTTTGCCTGTCGCTTGTACAGCTGCTCAGAATCATCTCTGGCGAGCATCCAACAGTAATCAGCCAACGTTGAAGTGGACCAATTTCCCTCGTATCCTTTCTCCATCATTGCAATGTCCTGGTGAAAAGGTTCACCGTGCTCATCATTAACCATGCAACAGTTGTTGGGGAAGAAATCTAAGTGGGAATGGAGAAAGTGGATCTTTAAGGACTTAATTGCAGCCAAGCTTATGATACAGAGACAACATGTCCTTAACCAGTTTCTTCTGGTTGTCTACCCTTGACATTCGTGAGGAATTTAGTTGACACCAGACGAAACGTGTCCCAAGCCTTTTTCTCATCACTCTGAAGCAGGTTGTCGAATATCTGGTCTCGGAACAGCTCGCGGATCTGAAGACCCACAAAAATTCCCTCTTTAATTTTCGCTTCACTGAGTAGAGAGAATTGTCAGCCAAGTACTTGAAAGCTGATGCAGTCTTGTTCATGGCTTTTACGAAGTTTTTCATCACACCGAGTTTGATGTGTAGGGTCAGTAACAGGATTTTGTGCACTTCTGACAGTACTGGGTGTTCCACATACTTCTCTCCGACCTTCAGAGATTTCCTTTGAGGCCAGTTTCTCTTCACGTAGTGCAAAGTCTTTGCTCGGCTGTCCCATTCACGTAGGAAACAGCAGTACTTCATATATTCCAGCTGCAGACCCATCAGCAGAGCCACTATCTTCAAGTCACAACAGAGATGCCACAAATACTTGCTGTATTGAAGACAGTTCAACCGCTGTTTTAGGTTGTCATAGGTTTCTTTCATGTAGACAGCATGTTTGACCGGAATGGATGGAAGTTGATTTCCATTATGCAACACCACCACCTTGAGACTCAATTTCGAGGAGTCTATAAATAGTCGCCATTCTTGAGGGTCATGTTTCATTTCGAGGGCATTCATTAGGCCATCTACATTGGAGCAGAACACATAGTCATCTTCCTTTCTGAAGTAAGGAGCAAACTGCTCATGACGAGTTCAAAACGAAGGATATTCGGATATTTCCCTTGAGAAGATTCCATTGTTTAAGTCTTGATCCAAGTAACTCTGCTTTGGCCTTGGACAGCTCCAGATCGCGAACAAGATCGTTCATTTATTCTTCAGTGAGAATGTGTGGCGCAGATGACTCACTGTGGCGGATATATGGATCTTCATTAGACACCGAAGACTGCAGATGACCCGACGTCAGTTCACCTTCCTCCTCATCATCTGAATCGATGGAAAATTCTTTTGGAGATTCGGGAACAGGAAGGCCTTCGCCGTGTGGAACTGGTCGGAGAGCAGATTGTATATTCAGGTATGCTATTGTCCACTTCTTTTTCATTGTGATGTCTCCAGAAACAGATGGAACCATGCAAAAGTAGCAGTCATTTCCGGGATTTCTTGGCTCTCTCCAAACCATAAGAACAGTAAATGGCATTGACACTTTTTTGCCTTTCAGCCACCTCGGAAGATTTCTGCACACAGACCGCAGCATATGTGTGGGCTCAGGCCTTATCATGGTCCCCAATCTTGCATCCAAAATAAAACATACGCCACTTTCACTTTTGGAGTGATGGCCCTTTTCTGGCTTGCAAACGTCACTTACCTGCAAATGTAACAAATTGTATCTGCACTACTAACACAGTTATGAGGCACTGCAAGGATCGTTTGTGTTGTACTTATGATTCAGGGTTAAATGGGAGTTGCTGCAGGTTAATCGTTAGTTGCAAGCAACGTCTCATAAGGTGAGCAAGTCAAAAGACTTGCTCACCCTATGAGACGTTGCTTGCAACTAACGATTGCATCATCTTTTGTCCGTGATCGTAAAGCCGTGATGTCATGACTGAACTAAATTGCATCAGACAATGATGCAATACCTCTATGGGTTGTGTATATGGCAGGCTGATGCAATACAACGTAATATGTTGCAATCTGGAGTTTAAAATACAGCGCTGCAAAATGATTACCTATGTACTCAATGCGGACTGAGTCGTTTATACATGACCATCTCTGTCTCTCCTAAACAAGAGCCAAAATCGACAAATTTTATTGTCATTTTCGTGTTCAGCACTTCGAAATTAATAAAGATTGGCTATTTTCATTTCAAAAACCTTTTGTGTGTTGCCCATTGTAATTTGAATTTCTGGATAATAAAATACTGTGTACCTTTTTGGGTATAATCTTTTGGTAGCAGCCATATTGTATTTATCCATTCTTGCGTTATGCTACAAACGTAGGCTGACAAGGCAGTGATGTCTTAAAGAGCACAAGAACATATGATCCCACTGGTGTAAGTGAAAAACACCGACAACAACAGTCTCACCATTCGGATTTTAGTTTTTATTTATTTTACTACTTATTTATTTTATTACATATTTATTTTGTTACTCATATATTTTATTAACTATTTATTTTGATTAGTATTTATTTTGTTAGACATTCATTTTGCTATTTATTTATTTTAATACTTATATGCATCATCATCATCATCATCATCATCATCATCATCATCATCATCACTTATTTATTTTATTCTTTCTTATTTTACAATATATTTATTTCATTACTTATTTATTTTACCATTTAGTTTATTATTTATTTATTTTATTAAACATTTATTTTATTACTAATTTTTATTACATAGCTATTTTACTATTTATTTTATTACTTATTTATTTTAACACATGTAAAAATTTATTTTTTGCTTGTTTTATTAAATATAAATTTATTGCTTATTTATTTTGTTATATATATATATTGCTCTTATTTATTTTCTTACTTATTGATTTTACTGCATATTTGTGAAATTATTTATTTATTTTGCTAATTACTTATTTCATTACTTATTCATTTTACTACTTATTTATTTTATCACCTATATATTTCATTACTTATTCACTTTATTATGTATTCATTTTACTGCTTATTTTATTACACAGCTATTTTATTATTTATATCAATTCACGCTATTTTATTACTTATTTATATTTGCTACGTATTAAATATTTTTACTTATTATTTGCTTATTTATGTGGCACGAGAGATGTGATGCATATTTCTTCCACTCCGAAGAAGAGCAGATACTAAAAACCTTTCATTTGAAGGTGCGAAAGTTGAAGCGTGCACGGACAATTATTAGTTTATTCGAAAGGTTTATTACACGCAAGTCATCACGCGACAGAGAGCTGCCTGTGACATTGTTTGCCAACATTTTTGGATCCACGGCACAATTTTGTGAACACAAAATTGTCATGGTGCACCAGGAAAAAACATGCATAGCCAGTTTTTAAAACAACTAATTTAAATTATTAGTGCATATAATCTGCTATTTTTTAAAACTGGTAATTTATTTTATTACTGCATATAATCGCGTATTTTTTAAAACTAGTAATTTATTTTATTACTGCATATAATCGCTGTTTTTGAAACCAGTAATTTATTTAATTAGTGCATGCAATCGGCTATTTTTTTTAAAACTAATAATTTGTTTTATTAGTGTATATAATCGGCTCTTTCTTAAAATTTCTAATTTATTTTATTAGTGCATATAACCGGCTACTTCTTAAAACCAGTAATTTATTTTATTAGTGCATATAATCGGCTGTTTTTAAAAACTAGCAATTTATGTTATTAGTACATATAATCAGCTATTATTGTGAATTTTTATAATCAGCTATTAATGTGAATTTTTATAATCAGCTATTATTGTGTATCAGTGAATTTTTTTATACTTGAAAAGTCCGACAAGCTAATGGATAAGTCAACGATATAAAGGTGGAAAAACAAAACTTTTTAGGAACTTTTTTTTGCTTGCTAAATTTCAGGAGAATTTGCGAAGAAATTAAATAAAAATTTCATACTAATATTCTTGATAATAGGATTGAAACAAAATCCCAGATATTTGGTAGAAATAAATAGAAGCAAAATCTGTATGAAAATTACTTGTGGAAAATTTATCTGCAATGAAGAGATCAGAGAGGGAAATTTCTGGCAGACGCAAAGATTCCGTAGCACCTCTTGGTAAACACTATGGTGAGCTAACACCGGGATTTATTAATAATTATGTCTTGCACACAGTTCTAGTGCGCATGTGCCAAGAAAAGTGATTGTTGATTGGATACGTCAAAAAGAAAAAAAAAGAAAACTATTAGCAATGTGATTCAATATGATGAAAAAAGTCGAGTGTCAATCATAGCCTTTGGAGACAAGGGTTAATAGATAGAGGTTATTAACTTCCTCACAGCACCACTTGACTTCTTTAATAAAGCCCTTCAAGTGAATGACGAATACTTTGAAAGTGTAATCGATTGGAAACCACAATCGATTCGATGTTTTCGTTTCTTCTGGAGAAGGGAAAGCAGCTCTTTCTCGAGATGCCACGAAGTGCTGAAGTAACAGTGGGGGAAAAAAACTAGAATACATATCATCTCTAGCGAATATCTATATTCTCGTTTTCAAAGAGAATGAAGTTTCAGTCAATAATAACACTAGATAACAAATTGAAACTTTTATTTTATAGCATTGGTCATATAGGATGTTTTTAACTAATTTTGGGGTGCTGAATTCAAATATGACTGTGAAAAATCTGCAGCACGTACAATTTTTTTAAATTACGGATTGATGTATTTCAAATTTCAATGAATACGCATATACAGGAAAATAAATAAATGTGACTATTTCATTAAATTGCAACTTAAAACTCATTAATTAATTACGTGATTACAGTGAAAAAATATTAGAAACATCATAGTTATAGACCACTGAATATAAAGTAACAAATAAAATAAAATTGAAACGCAAAATAAGAAATACGAATAAGGATCTTTTATATTTACAAGAATTTTTATCTTTTATGTGCTGAGGTATCTTCCTTCTGCAAGAACCAGCAGTAATCCACCATCATTGCTGGGTCCCACCTGCTTTGGTATCTCTCCTCCATGGTTCGGATATCCTGGTGAAATCTTTCCCCTTGTTTATCACTGGCTGCTTCTAAGTTCTTGAGAAAGGAGTCGAGATGCGAGTGAAAGAAATGGATCTTCAAAGACATTCGGCAGCGAAGATTTTCATAGTTTTTAAGAAGATCTTGAATGAGCTGATGGTAGTTTTCCTCTTTGTGATTCCTCAGAAAACCCTGGACCACAGACATGAAAGATTTCCAAGCAGCGCGCTCCTTCATATTCAGTTTTTCTTCGAAGACAGTATCATTCAGTAGCTTCCTGATCTGAGAACCAACAAAGATCTCTTCTTTGAGTTTGGCATCATTCATCATCATCATCATCATCCTCAAGCAGCCATGGGCTACGGAGGTCCAACCAGACCGTGCAATTTAGTTCTCCAAGCAAGTCTATCCTGAGCTACATCTACTGCATCTGGCCACTGCACACCTATTCTAACAAGGTCCTGTTTGACATTGTCAGCCCACCGCATCCTAGGTCTCCCCATCTTTCTGAGGCCTTTAGGCACACTGTCCATAACCCTATTCGCCAATCCATAATTATTCATACGGGCAACATGGCCAAACCAACGGAGTCTCTCTCTGCACAATATGCTGCTTAAAGGAGGTGGCAGACTCCTTTGCCTGACCTCATCATTAGTTACAAAGTTAAACCACCTAATACCCAAGATACTGCGTAAACATCTAGAATCAAAAGCATCTAGTTTCCTGTTATCTTGTTTACACAGCGTCCAAGTTTCACTACCATAACTAACCCTAGAAAGAACCAAACTATTATAAAGTCTAATTTTAATGTTTAGGTGTATATGCCTATTTCTCCACACTCTCCATAGATTCTTAATAAAGTCCCGGCAGCAATCCCTATTCGTCTGTTAATCTCATGCCGCACATCACCATTATCTGTTACATAGCTCCCAAGAAAATTAAACTGTGACACCTGCTCAAGACTGCAACCATTCAGATTAACTGAATCACAGCCTGCCTGACCAATTTTCATCACTTTAGTTTTCTCTCTGTTTATAACCAAACCTACTCTACTACCAGTCTCATCAACAGCTCGAATGAAAAAGTTTATCTCATCAACATCATTTGGCAAAAGGGCGAAATCATCAGCATAATCTAAATCAGAAATTTTCGTATCTCCAGCACATTTAAGGCTTTCAAGTTAACCAAGGAAAGAACCTTTCAGTTTCTTTCCCTGGAAGTGAATTTCGCATAACATAATCAATAAGCAAACTAAAGAGAAAAGGAGACAAAATGCACCCTTGTCGAACACCAGAAGTAACGCTAAACCAATTGCTACAAGCCTTACCAACTCTCACACACGACTCAGTGTTATTATAGAGAGCTTTCATTATGGTAACTAACTTGTGTGGTATACCATATGATTTCACAATCAACCACAAATTATGACGATCAACAGAGTCGAAAGCCTTTTTGAAATCAACAAAGCTAGCAACCAAAGGTTTCTGAAACTCTAAACATTTCTCAAGAATCTGCCTAAGTGAAAATATCTGATCCACACATCCCCTACCACTTCTGAATCCACATTGCTCATCACGCAATTGACTGTCAAACCAGATTCTTAATTCTATTAAGCACAATCATGGAAATAACTTTACCTGGAACAGAGAGTAGGCTAATACCCCTATAGTTATCACAAGAACTGCGATCACCTTTTTTGAAAATAGGGATAACAATAGCTCTGGTAAAATCCTTAGGAACCATGCCTTTATCATAAAAGATATTCAGAATTTCAGTCATCCAAGTGGTAACAGAAACATTTCCAGCTCTAAGCATTTCGGTAGTAATTTCATCTACCCCTGCGGATTTATGAAGTTTAAGTTTAGAAACAGCCAAAATAACTTCAGATTGTGTTATAGGGCCAACATTAAAGCCACCAATGCATCTATCATCATTGCAAACAATGGGAATAGAAATAACCGCATTGTTCAGAATATCACTGAAATGCTCAGCCCACCTAATAATGACAGAATCCTCACCTTCTATAACCTTCCCTTGTTTATCCTTCAATCCCTGTATACCTGTCCATTTTCTAAAAAAACAAAATATTAACTATCTGGTACAGCTCTCTGCTATTGTGCTGTCTAACTGCTTCCTTGGCTTTGTCAGCCAAACCATCAAGCCAAAGATTCTTATCAGCAGCTAACTGATCTTTTACACGTTTATTAAGCTCTCTGTAATGCTTTCTAATAGTACTAGTAGGGCATTGATTAAGGACATTCCTGCAGTTCTTTCTTTCTGAAATAAGCTCAAGTGCCTTATCACTCAGATAATTCTGTCTCTTCTGCTCCTTTTTTCCTAAAAGCGTACTGTTAGTGTCCAAAAAATCCTGTTTAAAATGATCCCTTTCTTTTTCAACTTCTGTAGTAAGCATACCATGACTGTCATAATGATTAAGTAACCTATCATGGTAAGCTTTGGCTGTAACTGGGTCTTTCAGAGCTTCAGTATTAAAAGCAAATTTTTTAACCCTAACACAACACCTTTTAAGTTTAAGTTGCAAGACACCTTTAACAAGGTAATGGTCAGATCCAATTTCAGCTCCCCTATATGCCCTGGTATTTCTAACAGAACTAGCCCATTTGCTGTTAATTAATATATAATCCAATCATATTCCTATGCAGCCTATCAGGTGAAACCCATGTGTATTTATGTATGTCGTGGTGTTTGTAATATGTGTTAGTTATTCTGAAACCATTGAGTTTACTTACCTGTAGGAGACGTTGCCCATTGCCATTGCAGCTACCAATACCAAAAGGGCCTATTACTCCTGCCCAAAGGTCAGAGTCAGTACCAACTTTGGCATTGAAGTCACCAAGAACAAGGGT
This sequence comes from Ryuthela nishihirai, assembly GCA_038380435.1. NCBI lineage: Eukaryota > Metazoa > Arthropoda > Arachnida > Araneae > Heptathelidae > Ryuthela > Ryuthela nishihirai. The sequence goes on along the minus strand of JAWZYU010000003.1, from coordinate 51,566,156 downwards.
AATATCTGCTTTTTTGACAGAATTCAAAATATCCTGAAGTTGTTCATAAAACCTATCCTCATCCTCATCGGCATCCTCGGTGGGGGCATAACAGCAGATAACATTCAAGTCTTTAACGCTTGTCTGAAATTTTGCTGTAAGAAACCTTTCATTAATGCACTCATATCCTAGAAGAGCATCACTAACGTGTCTGCTGAGGAGCAGACCCACACCTTGGTGATGCTTATTGTCATCCCTCCCTGAAAAGAGAAATTTAAGATTATTTTTATTCCATCTGGTCTCTTGCAAGCCGAGAATATCTAAATTATAATGGTGGAATTCTTGTGTGAGGACATCAAGAGAAAAAGCTCTGTGCAGAGTCTTCACATTCCAACTACCTATGGAGAGAAAATGGTTAGTGGGATGTTTAAAGAAACTATGTTTATTGAGAGAGGGAATGCCGACAATATCAAACAGCCCCCTAATCGCAGACATGGGGCAAAGACCCGTTCCCCCACTACTAAAGGCTGAAGCCATCTACACTGGAAGACTTCCTCCAATGTAGAATTTGACGATGCCAATAGAAGCAAAGAGTTCAGGTGCTTGCGATGACTTCTGCTCAGGATTATCCACCAGCTAATAAACATATCCTGTGAATCTATTCACTTTGGGCTGTCAACCCACAAACAAACAGAAAACACAGCGGACGATTTTCCCTCCACAGAAGCCCACCAGTGCAGCTAAATCAGGATCCATAATCAAGCTCAGAGCCATATATCTGTCCAGTCCAGTTGGTTTATATGGTCAGCACCAGGACCCTGTGTGGTTGACCACTCCTCAGCAGGGTAGAAAAAAAAAAGAAAAGTAGCCATAGTTGTCCAGATCAGTAGGTCACACTAATCTGGCAGCCCTCCCCTTCCGTTCACTTCCACAAGAGAGTATCTCTTTTGAAAGGTACTAACGGTCTGCACCACGAGAAGGCGGGGTCGGACATTAGGTGCTAGGCCTGGCCGGTTCTATGCATCATCACAAGGGATTGGTGCATAGCTCTCCTTCCAGTGACTACCTAGCTACCATTTACAGACCTTGGCATCATTTAGGTTTGGAAATTTTTCTTTCCAGTGCAAAACCCCTTTACCAGTTTTATCCATAGCGTTACAAAGTTTTTCATAAGCCCCAGTTTGATGTGTAGTGGTGGAAGCAGATCATCAGAGGGGTCAACTAGAGGCTTATACCCCACATTACTCTTTCCAGGAGTGAAAACATATCTTTTGGGCCAGTGTTTTGTTTTGTAGTGTTCCTTTCTTGCCCTCCTGTGCCACAAACACAGAAAACAGCAAAATTTTGTGAAGCCCGAGCAAGAGAGTTATGTTTTTTATTTCACCACATATTGTCCACTTAAACTGGTCATATTTTATAGCAGTGAGTATTTTTTCCATGCTTTCATAAGTTTCCTTCATTCCCACAGCGTGTGTCACTGGAATAGAATGCTTTTGGTTTCCTATCCCTGAATTTTGACGAATTTATAAATAGAAGCCTTTCCTTAGTTGTTCCAATTTTTCCATCACCCTGAAATATCTGTGCAGAAACACAAACCATCTTGCATCTCGTAATAAGCAGATAAAGCCAAATTTCTCTTTCTGAACAGAGAATCTCTGTTATCCTCCGCCAGAAAATTCCACTCTTGAAGTCTTGAACCTAAAATCTCAGCTTGTTGTTTGAAAAGTCCTAGGTCTCGAACAAGATCATTTAGTTCATTTTGCTGAATCAGATCAGACTCGCCTAATTTTTTTATGTGGTATGTCGGATTAGGATCCTCTGATGACTGTGAATCCATTTCCTCCCAGTTGGTTGGAGGTGTTGGTATAGGCAGATCTTCTCCAAGAAGAACTAGCCTTATAGCTGAAGCACATTTGGATATTGTATTTTACTTTTGTTCTTTTTCGAAAAGCCCAACACTTTAGTTAAACAAAAATAGCAATCATGCAAGTGACTAGTTGGCTCACGCCAAACCATTGGAACCGCAAAGGGCATGGATTTTATCTTATCTTTCAACCATTCACTCAAGCCAATAAAGCACGAAAGGCAGCACACATGTAAAATAGTTTTGTTCTGATCTCCAACATGACATCCAAAATACAAGTTATAGGCTTTCTTTACAATCTTTGTCAAAGAACGACCCTGGGATTTTAAAATATAATTTCCACACACATAACAAAACTTATCTGGCACATTAACACATCCGCGACGCTGCCTTTGTGCCATTTAAACACCAAAATTCACTCTTCACCGTACAGCACGTGTCCCTCCTACAATGAAAACAACAAGAATGGCGGTCTGAGGTTAGGTTACTGTTACATGTTTTTTTTCACTTGGCAATCAGTGTTACCAGCCACAAAAGGTAAAATATCCTTTGTGGATATTTATCCAGCTGCCTGGAGGTGTTAGTATAGGAAGATCTTAATAGGAATCAAAATGACCAATAACATAAAAACGTGACGTATTCATTAAAATGTTCATGTTATAAAAACCTTGTAAACCAGTGTTTCGCAGATTATATAATTCAAGAAATAATTTTGTGGAAGACATGATTTTCACCGATGTGCGGGTTTCGAACCCATTCCTCCCGGTTACATGGATATACAAATATAGAATAGATACCTAAATAAACAATATACAAAGATCGAAGATAGATGCTCTAACCATTAAGCAATCACCAGCTGTGTTTGTATCTCCTTAGTAGTGAATTTTTGATTCTCATCGATCTTATCGCTCATGACGCCATCTATGATCAGGAAAGATAACTTATCCAATATTGCTCAACATATATATATCGTAGATGTTAAATAAGGAAGTCACTCACGCTAAAGCATTAGCAATATAATTAATGACAAGACCCAGATGTTCCGCAATAATGCACTACATCTATTGGGATAATGCCATGTTTTACCATTATCCATCATCGCGGCTGAACATCATCATCGCTATAGAAGTAAAAGTCCAGCCTCTGACAAAACTAAACTTTAATCTTCGTCCTGGGTCGCCAAGACAAGGATGTTGAGAATCCAAATTTACTCGGCGCCCGTGACGGGAAAAGCATTATTGATGTAAGAATCAATCAATTCACAGATTACCTGTTGACATATAATTTTGCAGTTTATAATACCCTTAACCCACAATCCGTCATCAAAAGTTCAGAGTGTCTAGGTTTAATAGATCGTTAGCAGTATTTTTTTAAATATAGCCATTTTCCGAATATTTCTTCAGAGGGGCGCAACTAAAACTATTGTGACATTCGGAAAGGGTGAATCATAATATTTCCTCAATACCTATCCAACCAAAAATATGTTTTTTACTTACCTCTAAATATAAAAAAGTTGAATGTCTACAGACTGACGACAAAGTGAAAGCTGTTTTTTAAAACAAGCTGAAAAGAATTGGCGAAAAAAAAATAAAAAAATAAAAATTATTAGTATTAAAAATAATAGGCTAAAAAATGGCGAGAGAGAAAGTATTATATTCATCAAAATATGAGTTTCAATGCTGTTTCAAACGCCTAAAACAGTGCTAAAAGCTATTCGTGTGGTAAGAACTGTTCAATTTACTCTCAGAGTGAGAATCTGATGATTTGTTTCTATCAAGGCGTGATATAGAATGACATTCTATGCCTTAAAAAATTTTTTACTCTATACCATTTTCAAAAAAAAGATTATATGTGAAAACACTTATTTTATCGCTATTTTTCTCACATAAAACATAGGTGAAGTCTGTGTGGTGTGTAATGACTTTTGAATTTACAGTCAGATTCACAAACGTAATGCTTTATATTCATCAACTAGTATTATGAAATGAGATTCTATGGCTAAAGTATAGTTTAGGTGCATAGAATTTCGAAAATATCGAATAATTCATCAAAATATCAGTTTCAATGCTGTTTTAAACGCCTATAAAAGTGCTAAAAGCTATTCCTGTGCTAACAACTTTTGAATCTACAGTTTGAGTGACAATTTCATGGTTTATTTCCATCAATCCGTAATATAAAATAATATTCCATGCCTTAAAAATATTTTCAGAGCGTAGAATTTTGAAAAAAAAAAAACGGTTTGTGTATCGAAATAGCTATTTTTGCCCTGTTTTCCGCGAATAAAACTTAGGTAAAAGCTATGTGGTGTGTAATAACTTTAGAATTTACAGTCAGATTAACAACCTAATGCTTTATATTCATGAACTATTATTATGTAATACGTTTAATTATCGAATATACGAAAAATACATCAAAATGTGAATTTCAATGCTGTTTTAAACGCCAAAAACAGTGCTAAGAGCTATTCGTGTGGTAAATACTGTTCAATTTACTGTCAGAGTGAGAATCTGATGGTTTCTTTCAATCAAGGCATGATATAGAATCGATCTGTTTTAGGGTTCGTTGAAATTGATATTTTGGTGAAAAATTCGATATTTTCGAAATTCTATACACTCCAAAGTATACATTTCCCATAGAATCTCATTATATAATAGTAGTTGATAAATATAAAGCATTAGGTTGTGAATCTGACTGAAAATTCAAAAGTCATTACACAACCCATGACTTTTACCTATGTTTTATGTGATAAAAATAGAAGCAAAATAGGTATTTTCACATATAAATCGGTTTTTTTTTAAAATTGTAGAGTGTGAAAATATTTCAAAGGCATAAAATGTCATTCTATATCACGAACAGCAATCACCATCAACAGAAGATATAGAACGCGTGCAGCAATTACAGCGCACAGCGGAATAGTTAATTTAAACCTATTAATTGGCGTTTTAGTGTGCTGTTATGTACCTAGTAAAGAAGGTTAAAGCTTTTAATCAAAGTGTGAAATCAGACAAATACGTATTTTAATCTGTTAATATGTACCTAGGGGTCATTGGATGAATAAGTGACTGCGTTCAGCCGTTTGGACGAACAGCAATCGCCATCAACAGAAGATATAGAACGCGTGCAGCCATTACAGCGCACAGCGGAATAATTAATTTAACCCTACTAATTGGCGTTTTAGTGTGTGGTTATGTACCTAGTGGAGAAGGTTAAAGGTTTTAATCAAAGTGTGAAATCAGACAAATACGTATTTTAATCTGTTAATATGTACCTGGGGGTCACTGGTTGAATAAGTGACTGCGTTCAGCCCTTTAGACGAACAGCAATCACCATCAAGAGCAGATATAGAACGCGTGCAGCCATTACAGCGCACAGCGGAATAATTAATTTCACCCTATTAATTGGCGTTTTAGTGTGTTGTTGTGTACCTAATGGATAAGGTTAAAGCTGTTAATCAAAGTGCAAAATCAGAAAAATACGTATTTTATCTGTTAATATGTACCAGGGTGTCACTAGTTGAACAAGTGACTGCGTTCAGCCCTATGAACGAACAGCAATCACCATCAACAGAAGATATAGAACGCGTGCAGCCATTACAACGCACAGCGGAACAATTAATTTAACTTTATTAATTTGCGTTTTAGTGTATTGTTATATACTTAGTGTAGAAGGTTAAAGCTGTTAATCAGAGTGTGAAATCAGACAAATACCTAATTTAATCTGTTAATATGTACCTGGGGGTCACTGGTTGAATAAGTGACTGCGTTCAGCCCTTTGGACGAACAGCAATCAGCATCAACATAAGATATAGAACGCGTGCAGCCATTACAGCGCACAGCGGAATAATTAATTTAACCCTATTAATTGGCGTTTTAGTGTGTTGTTACGTACCTTGTGTAGAAGGTTAAAGCTCTTAATCAAAGTGGGAAATCAGAAAAATACGTATATTAACCTGTTAATATGTACCTGGGGGTCACTGGTTGAACAAGTGACTGCGTTCGGCCCTATGGACGAACAGCAATCATCGTCAACAGAAGATATAGAACGCGTGCAGCCATTACAGCGCACAGCGGAAAAATTAATTTAACCCTATTAATTGGCGTTTTAGTGTATTGTTATATACTTAGTGTAGAAGGTTAAAGCTGTTAATCAGAGTGTGAACTCAGACAAATACCTATTTTAAACTGTAAATATATACCTGGGGTCACTGGTTGAATAAGTGACTGCGTTCAGCCCTTTGCACGAACAGCAATCACCATCAACATAAGATATAGAACGCGTGCAGCCACAGCAGAATAATTAATTTAACCCTATTAATTGTCGTTTTAGTGTGTTGTTATGTACCTAGTATAGAATGTTAAAGATTTTAATTAAAGTGTGAAATCAGACAAACACGTATTTAAATCTGTTAATATGTACCTGGGGGTCACTGGTTGAATAAGTGACTGCGTTCAGCCCTATCAACGAACAGCAATCACCATCAACAGAGATATAGAACGCGTGCAGCCATTACAGCGCACAGCGGTAAAATTAATTTAACCCTATTAATTGCCGTTTTAGTGTGTTGTTACGTACCTTGTGTAGAAGGTTAAAGCGGTTAATCAAAGTGTGAAATCAGACAAATACGTATATTAATCTGTTAATATGTACCTGGGGGGTCACTGGTTGAATAAGTCACTGCGTTCAGCCCTTTTGACGAAAAGGAATCACCATCAACAGAAGATATAGAACGAGTGCAGACATTACAGCGCACAGCGGAATAATTAATTTAACCCTATTAATTAGCGTTTTAGTGTGTTGTTATATACCTAGTAGAGAAGGTTAAAGCTGTTAATCAAAGTGTGAAATCAGACAAATACGTATTTTAATCTGTTAATCTTTACCTGGTGGTCACTGGTTCAATAAGTGACTGCGTTCAGCCCTTTGGACGAACAGCAATCACCATCAACAGAAGATAAAGAACGCGTGCAGCCATTAGAGCACACAGCGGAATAATTAATTTAACTCTATTAATTGGCGTTTTAGTGTGTTGTTATATACCTAGTAGAGAAGGTTAAAGCTGTTAATTAAAGTGTGAAATCAGACAAATACGTATTTTAATCTGTTAATCTTTACCTGGTGGTCACTGGTTGAATAAGTGACAGCGTTCAGCCCTTTGGACGAACAGCAATCACCATCAACAGAAGATAAAGAACGCGTGCAGCCATTAGAGCACACAGCGGTAAAATTAATTTAACCCTATTAATTGCCGTTTTAGTGTGTTGTTACGTACCTTGTGTAGAAGGTTAAAGCGGTTAATCAAAGTGTGAAATCAGACAAATACGTATATTAATCTGTTAATATGTACCTGGGGGGTCACTGGTTGAATAAGTCACTGCGTTCAGCCCTTTTGACGAAAAGGAATCACCATCAACAGAAGATATAGAACGAGTGCAGACATTACAGCGCACAGCGGAATAATTAATTTAACCCTATTAATTAGCGTTTTAGTGTGTTGTTATATACCTAGTAGAGAAGGTTAAAGCTGTTAATCAAAGTGTGAAATCAGACAAACACGTATTTTAATCTGTTAATATGTTCCTGGGGGGTCACTGGTTGAATAAGTCACTGCGTTCAGCCCTTTTGACGAAAAGGAATCACCATCAACAGAAGATATAGAACGAGTGCAGACATTACAGCGCACAGCGGAATAATTAATTTAACCCTATTAATTAGCGTTTTAGTGTGTTGTTATATACCTAGTAGAGAAGGTTAAAGCTGTTAATTAAAGTGTGAAATCAGACAAATACGTATTTTAATCTGTTAATCTTTACCTGGTGGTCACTGGTTGAATAAGTGACAGCGTTCAGCCCTTTGGACGAACAGCAATCACCATCAACAGAAGATAAAGAACGCGTGCAGCCATTAGAGCACACAGCGGAATAATTAATTTAACTCTATTAATTGGCGTTTTAGTGTGTTGTTATGTACCTAGTGGAGAAGATTAAAACTTTTAATCAAAGTGTAAAATCAGAAAAATACGTATTTTAATCTGTTAATATGGACCTGGTGGTCACTGGTTGAATACGTGACTGCATTCAGCCCTTCGGACGAACAGCAATCACCATCAAGAGAAGATATAGAACGCGTGCAGCCAGTACAGCGCACAGCGGAATAATTATTTTAACCCTATTAATTGTCGTTTTATTGTGTTGTTGTGTACCGAGTGTAGAAGGTTAAAGCTGTTAATCAAAGTGTGAAATCAGAAAAACACGTATTTTAATCTGTTAATATGTTCCTGGGGGTCACTGTTGAATAAGTGACTGCGTTCAGCCCTATCGACGAACAGCAATGACCATCAACAGAAAATATAGAACGCGTGCAGCCATTACGGCGCACAGCGGAATAGTTAATATTACCCTATTAATTGGCGTTTTAGTGTGTTGTTACGTACCTTGTGTAGAAGGTTAAAGCTGTTAATCAAAGTGCGAAATGAGACAAACACGTATATTAATCTGTTAATATGTACCTGGGATGTCACTGGTTGAATAACTGACTGCGTTCAGCCCTTTGGACGAACAGCAATCACCATCAACAGAAGATATAGAACACGTGCAGCCATTACAGCGCACAGCGGAATAATTAATTTAATCGTATTAATTATCGTTTTAGTGCGTTGTTATGTACCTAGTGGAGAAGGTTAAAGCTGTTAATCAAAGTGTGAAATAAGACAAATACGTATTTAAATCTGTTAATATGTTCCTGGGGGTCACTCGTTGAATAAGTGACTGCGTTGAGCCCTTTGGACGAACAGCAATCACCATCAACATAAGATATAGAACGCGTGCAGCCATTACAGCGCACAGCGGAATAATTAATTTAACACTATTAATTGGCGTTTCAGTGTGTTGTTATGTAACTAGTGTAGAAGGTTAAAGCTTTTAATCAAAGTGTGAAATCAGACAAATACGTATTTTAATCTGTTAATATGTACTGCGGTTCACTGGTTGAATAAGTGACTGCGTTCAGCCCTATGGACGAACAGCAATCACCATCACCAGAAGCTATAGAACGCGTGCAGCCATTACAACGCACAGCGGAATAATTAATTTAACCCTACTAATTGTCGTTTTAGTGTGTTTTTATGTACCTAGTGTAGAAGGTTAAAGCTGATAATCAAAGTGTGAAATCAGAAAAATACGCATTTTAATCTGTTAATATGTACCTGGGGGTCACAGTTTGAATAAGTGACTGCGTTCAGCCCTTTGGACGAACAACAATCATCATCAACAGAAGATATTTAACGCGTGCATCCATTACAGCGCACAGCGTAATAATTAATTTAACCCTATTAATTGGCGTTTTAGTGTGTTGTTATGTTACTAGTGTAGAAGGTTAAAGCTGTTAATCAAAGTGTGAAATCAGAAAAATACGTATTTTAATCTGTTAATATGTACTGGGAGTCACTGGTTGAATAAGTGACTGCGTTCAGCACTTTCGACGAACAGCAATCACCATCAACAGAAGATATAGAATGCGTGCAGCCTTTACAGAGCAGAGCGGATTAATTAATTTAATCGTATTAATTATCGTTTTAGTGCGTTGTTATGTACCTAGTGGAGAAGGTTAAAGCTGTTAATCAAAGTGTGAAATAAGACAAATACGTATTTAAATCTGTTAATATGTTCCTGGGGGTCACTCGTTGAATAAGTGACTGCGTTGAGCCCTTTGGACGAACAGCAATCACCATCAACATAAGATATAGAACGCGTGCAGCCATTACAGCGCACAGCGGAATAATTAATTTAACACTATTAATTGGCGTTTCAGTGTGTTGTTATGTAACTAGTGTAGAAGGTTAAAGCTTTTAATCAAAGTGTGAAATCAGACAAATACGTATTTTAATCTGTTAATATGTACTGCGGTTCACTGGTTGAATAAGTGACTGCGTTCAGCCCTATGGACGAACAGCAATCACCATCACCAGAAGCTATAGAACGCGTGCAGCCATTACAACGCACAGCGGAATAATTAATTTAACCCTACTAATTGTCGTTTTAGTGTGTTTTTATGTACCTAGTGTAGAAGGTTAAAGCTGATAATCAAAGTGTGAAATCAGAAAAATACGCATTTTAATCTGTTAATATGTACCTGGGGGTCACTGTTTGAATAAGTGACTGCGTTCAGCCCTTTGGACGAACAACAATCATCATCAACAGAAGATATTTAACGCGTGCATCCATTACAGCGCACAGCGTAATAATTAATTTAACCCTATTAATTGGCGTTTTAGTGTGTTGTTATGTTACTAGTGTAGAAGGTTAAAGCTGTTAATCAAAGTGTGAAATCAGAAAAATATGTATTTTAATCTGTTAATATGTACTGGGAGTCACTGGTTGAATAAGTGACTGCGTTCAGCACTTTCGACGAACAGCAATCACCATCAACAGAAGATATAGAATGCGTGCAGCCTTTACAGAGCAGAGCGGATTAATTAATTTAACCCTATTAATTGGCGGTTTAGTGTGTTGTTATGTACCTAGTGTAGAAGGTTAAAACTGTTAATCAAAGTGTGAAATCAGACAAATACGTATTTTAATCTGTTAATATGTACCTGGGGTCACTGGTTGAATAAGTGACTGCGTTCAGCATTATGGACGAACAGCAATCACCATCAACAGAAGATATAGAACGCGTGCAGCCATCACAGCGCACAGCGGAATAATTAGTTTAATCGTATTAATTAGCGTTTTAGTGCGTTGTTATGTACCTAGTGGAGAAGGTTAAAGCTGTTGATCAAAGTGTAAAATAAGACAAATACGTACTTTAATCTGTTAATATGTACCTGGGGGTCACTGGTTGAATAAGTGACTGCGTTCAGCCCTTTGGACGAACAGCAATCACCATCAACAGAAGATATAGAACGCGTGCAGCCATTACAGCGCACAGCGGAATAATTAATTTAACCCTATTAATTGGCGTTTTAATGTGTTGTTATGTACCTAGTGTAGAAGGTTAAAGCTGTTAATCAAAGTGTGAATTCAGACAAATGCGTACTTTAATCTGTTAATATGTACCTGGGGGTCACTGGTTGAATAGGTGTCTGTGTTCAGCCCTATGGACGAACAGCAGTCATCATCAACAGAAGATATAGAACGCGTGCAGCCATTACAGCGCATAGTGGAATAATTAATTTAACCCTATTAATTGGCGTTTTAGTGTGTTGTTATATACCTAGTGTAGAAGATTAAAGCTGTTATTCAAAGTGTGAAATCAGACAAATACGTATTTTAATCTGTTAATATGTACCTGGGGGTCACTGGTTGAATAAGTGACTGCGTTCAGCCCTACCGACGAATATCAATCACCATCAACAGAAAATATAGAACGCGTACAGCCGTTACAGCGCACAGCGGAATAATTAATTTAAGGCTATTTATTGGCGTTTTAGTGTGTTGTTACGTACCTTGTGTAGAAGCTCTTAATCAAAGTGTGAAATCAGATAAATACGTATATTAATCTGTTAATATGTACCTGGGGGGTCACAGTTTGAATAACTGACTGCGTTCAGTCCTTTGGACGACCAGCAATCACCATCAACATAAGATATAGAACGCGTGCAGCCATTACAGCGCACAGCGGAATAATTAATTTAACCCTATTAATTGTCGTTTTAGTGCGTTGTTATGCACCTAGTGTGGAAGGTTAAAGCTTTTAATCAAAGTGTGAAATCAGACAAATACGTACTTTAATCTGTTAATATGTACCTGTGGGTCACTGGTTGAAAAAGTGACTGCGTTCAGCCCTATCGACGGACAGCGGAATAATTAATTTAACCCTATTAATTGTCGTTTTATTCTGTTGTTATATACCGAGTGTAGAAAGTTAAAGCTGTTAATCAAAGTCTGAAATCAGACAAACACGTATTTTAATCTGTTAATATGTTCCTGGGGGTCACTGGTTGAATAGGTGACTGCGTTCAGCCCTTTGGACGAACAGCAATCACCATGAACATAAGATATAGAACGCGTGCAGCCATTACAGCTCACAGCGGAATAATATATTTAACCCTATTAATTATCGTTTTAGTGTGTTGTTATGTACCTAGTGTAGAAGGTTAAAGATTTTAATTAAAATGTGAAATCAGACAAACACGTATTTAAATCTGTTAATATGTACCTAGGGGTCACTGGTTGAATAAGTGACTGCGTTCAGCCCCATCGACGAACAGCAATCACCATCAACAGAAGATATAGAACGCGTGAAGCCATTACGGCGCACAGCGGAATAGTTAATATTACCCTATTAATTGGCGTTTTAGTGTGTGGTTACCTACCTTGTGTAGAAGGTTAAAGCTGTTCGTCAAAGTGTGAAATCAGACAAACACGTATATTAATCTGTTAATATGTACCTGGGGGGTCACTGGTTGAATAACTGACTGCGCTCAGCCCTTTGGACGAACAGCAATCACCATCAGCAGAGGATATAGAACACGTGCAGCCATTACAGCGCACAGCGGAATAATTAATTTAACCCTATTAATTGGCGTTTTTGTGTGTTGTTATGTACCTAGTGTAGAAGGTTAAAGCTGTTATTCTAAGTGTGAAATCAGACAAATACGTATTTTAATCTGTTAATATGTGCCTGGGGGTCACTGGTTCAATAAGTGACTGCGTTCAGCCCTATGGACGAACTGCAGTCACCATCAAGAGAAGATATAGAACGCGTGCAGCCATTACAGCGCACAGGGGAATAATTAATTTAACCCTATTAATTGGTGTTTTAGTGTGTTCTTATGTACCTAGTGGAGAAAGTTAAAGCTGTTAATCAAAGTGTGAAATCAAACAAATACGTACTTTAATCTGTTAATATGTACATGGGGGTCACTGGTTGAATAAGTGACTGCGTTCAGCCCTGTCGACGAACAGCAATGACCATCAACAGAACATATAGAACGCGTGCAGCGATTACAGCGCACAGCGGAATAATTAATTTAACCCTATTAATTGGCGTTTTAGTGTGATTTTATCTAACTTGTGTAGAAGGTTAAACCTTTTAATCAAAGTGTGAAATCAGACAAATACGTATTTTAATCTGTTAATATGCACCTGGGGGTCACTGGTTGAATAAGTGACTGCGTTCAGCCCTATCGACGAACAGCAGTCACCATCAACAGAAGATATAGAACGCGTACAATCATTACAGCGCACAGCGGGATAATTAATGTAACCCTATTAGCTGTCGTTTCAGTGTGTTGTTATATACCTAGTGTTAAAGGATATAGCTGTTAATCAAAGTGTGAAATCAGAAAAATAAGTACTTTAATCTGTTAATATGTACATGGGGGTCACTGGTTCAATAAGTGACTGCGTTCAGCCCTTTGCACGAACTGCAATCACCATCAACAGAAGATATAGAATGCGTGCAGCCATTACAGCGCACAGCGTAATAATTAATTTAACCCTATTAATTGGAGTTTTAGTGTGTTGTTATGTACCTAGTGGAGAAAGCTAAAGCTGTTAATCAAAGTGTGAAATGAGACAAATACGTACTTTAATCTGTTAATATGTACATGGGGGTCACTGGTTGAATAAGTGAATAAGTTCAGCCCTATCGACAAACAGCAATCACCATCAACAGAAGATATAGAACGCATGCAAACATTACAGCGCACAGCGGAATAATTAATGTAACCCTATTAATTGTCGTTTTAGTGTGTTGTTATATACCTAGTGTAAAAGGATATAGCTGTTAATCAAAGTGTGAAATCAGAAAAATACATATTTTAGTCTGTTAATATGTACCTGGGGGTCACTGGTTGAATAGGTGACTGCGTTCAGCCCTTTGGACGCACAGCAATCGCCATCAACACAAAATATAGAACGCGTGCGGACATTACAGCGCACAGCGGAATAATTAATTTAACCCTCTTAATTGGCGTTTTAGTGTGTTTTTATATACCTAGTGTAGAAAGATATAGCTGATAATCAAAGTGTGAAATCAGAGAAATACGTATTTTAATCTGTTAATATGTACCTGGGGGTCGCTGGTTGAATAAGTGACTGCGTTCAGCACTATCGACGAACAGCAATCATCATCAAAAGATGATATAGGACGCGTGCAACCATTACAGTGTACAGCGGAATAATTAATTTAACCCTGCTAATTGGCCTCTTAGTGTGTTGTTTTGTACCTAGTGTAGAAGGTTAAAGATGTTATTCAAAGTGTGAAATCAGACAAATACATATTTTGATCTGTTAATATGTACCTGGGGGTCACTGGATGAATAAGTGACTGCGTTCAGCCCTTTGTACGAACAGCAATCGCCATCAACAGAAAATATAGAACGCTTGCAGACATTACAGCGCACAGCGGAATAATTAATTTAACCGTACTAATTGTCGTTTTAGTGTGTTGTTATGTGCCTAGCGGAGAAGCTTAAAGCTGTTAATCAAAGTGTGAAATCAGACAAATACGTATTTTAATCTGTTAATATGTACCTGGGCGTCACTGCTTGAATAAGTGACTGCGTTCAGCCCTATGGACGAACAGCAATCAGCATCAACAGAAGTTATAGAACGCTTGCAGCCATTACAGCGCACAGCGGAAAAATTAATTTAACCCTATTTATCGACGTTTTAGTGTGTTGTTATGTACCTAGTGTAGAAGGTTAAAGCTTCTAATCAAAGTGTGAAATCAGACAAATACGTATTTTAATCTGTTAATATGTACCTGGGGTCACTAGTTGAATACGTAACTGCGTTCAGCTCTTTGGTCGAACAGCAATCACTATCAACAGAAGATACAGAACGCTTGCAGCCATTACAGCGCACAGCGAATAATTAATTTAACCGTATTAATTGGCGTTTTAGTGTGTTGTTATGTACCTAGTGTAGAAGGTTAAAGCTGTTAATCAAAGTGTGAATTCAGACAAATACGTATTTTAATCTGTTAATATGTATCTGGGGTCACTGGTTGAATAAGTGACTGCGTTCAGCATTATGGACGAACAGCAATCACCATCAACGGAAGATATAGAACGCATGCAGCCGTTACAACGGACAGCGGAATAATTAATTTAACCCTCTTTATTGGCGTTTTTGTGTGTTGTTATGTAACTAGTGTAGAAGGTTAAACCTTTTAAACAAAGTGTGAAATCACACAAATACCTATTTTAATCTCTTAATATGTACCTGGGGGTCACTGGTTGAATAAGTGACTGCGTTCCGCCCTATGGACGAGAGCAATCAACATCAACAGAAGATATAGAACGCGTGCAGCCATTTCCGAGCACAGCGTAATAATTAATTTAACCCTCTTAATTGGTGTTTTAGTGTGTTGTTTTGTACCTAGTGTAGAAGGATATAGCTGATAATCAAAGTGTGAAATCAGACAAATACGTATTTTAATCTGTTAATATGTACCTGAGGGTCACTGGTTGAATAAGTGACTGCGTTCAGCCCTTTGGACGAACTGCAATCGCCATCAACAGAAGATATAGCACGCGTGCAGACATTACAGCGCACAGCGGAATAATTAATTTATCCGTACTAATTGTCGTTTTAGTGTGTTGTTATGTACCTAGTGTAGAAGGTGAAAGCTTTTAATCAAAGTGTGTAATCAGACAAATACGTATTTTAATCTGTTATTATATTCCTGAGGGTCAGTGGTTGAATAAGTGACTGCGTTCAGCCCTTTGGACAAAGAGCAATTACCATCAACAGAAGATATAGAACGCGTGCAGCCATTAGAGAGCACAACGGAATAATTAATTTAACCCTCTTAATTGGCGTTTTAGTGTGTTGTTTTGTACCTAGTGTAGTAGGATATAGCTGTTAATCAAAGAGTGAAATCAGACAAATAAGTATTTTAATTTGTTAATATGTACCTGGGGGTCACTGGTTGGACAAGTTACTGCGTTCAGCCCTTTGGACGAAGAGCAATCACCATCAACCGAACATATAGAACGCGTGCAACCAGTACAACGCACAGCGCAATAATTAATTTAACCCTATTAATTGTCGTTTTAGTCTGTTGTTATGTACCTAGTGTAGAAGGTTAAAGCTTTTAATCAAAGTGTGAAATCAGACAAATACCTATTTTAATCTGTTAATATGTACCTGGTGGTCACTGGTTGAATAATTGACTGCGTTCAGCCTTTTGGACGAACAGCAGTCATCATCAACAGAAGATATACAACGCGTGCAGCCATTACAGCGTACAGCGGAAAAATTAATTTAACCCTATTAATTGGCGTTTTAGTGGGTTGTTATGTACCTAGTGTAAAAGGTTAAAGCTGTTAATCAAAGTGTGAAACCAAACAAATACGTATTTTAATTTGTTAATATATACCTGGGGGTCACTGGATGTATAATTGACTGCGTTGAGCCTTTTGAACGAACAGCAATCGCCATCAACATAAGATATAGAACGCGTGCAGCCATTACAGCGCACAGCGGAATAATTAATTTAACCCTATTAATTGGCGTTTTAGTGTGTTTTTATGTACCAAGTGTAGAAGGTTAAAGCTGTTAATCAAAGTGTGAAATCAGACAAATACGTATTTTAATCTGTTAATATGTACCTGGGGGGTGACTGGTTGAATACGTGACTGCGTTCAGCCCTTTGGACGAACAGCAATCGCCATCAACAGAAGATATAGAACGCGTGCAAACATTACAGCGCACAGCGGAATAATTAATTTAACCCTACTAATTGTCGTTTTAGTGTGTTTTTATGTACCTAGTGTAGAAAGTGAAAGCTTTTAATCAAACTGTGTAATCAGACAAATACGTATTTTAATCTGTTAATATGTTCCTGGGGGTCACTGGTTGAATAAGTGACTGCGTTCAGCTTTTTGGACGAACAGCAATCACCATAAACAGAAGATATAGAACGCGTGCAACCATTGCAGTGCACAGCGGAATAATTAATTTAACCTTATTAATTGGCGTTTTAGTGTGTTGTTATGTACCTAGTGGAGAAGGCTAAAACTGTTAATCAAAGTGAGAAATCAGACAAATACGTACTTTAATTAGTTAATATGTACCTGGGCGTCACTGCTTGAATACGTGACTGCGTTCAGCCCTATTGACGAACAGCAATCACCATCAACAGAAGTTATAGAATGCGTGCAGCCGTTACAGCGCACAGCGGAATATTTAATTTAACGCTATTAATCGACGTTTTAGTGTGTTGTTATGTACCATATTCTAGAAGGTTAAAGCTTTTAATCAAAGTGTGAAATCAGACAAATACGTATTTTAATCTGTTAATATGTACCTGGGGGTCACTGGTTGAATAAGTGACTGCGTTCAGCCCTTCGGACGAACAGCAATCACTACCAACAGAGGATACAGAACGCGTGCAGACATTACAGCGCACAGCGGAATAAATAATTTAAACCTCTTAATTGGCGTTTTTGTGTGTTGTTATGTACCTAGTGTAGAAGGATAAAGCTGTTAATCAAAGTGTGAAATCACACAAATACGTATTTTAATCTGTTAATATGTACAAGTGGGTCACTTTTTGAATCAGTGACTGCGTTCAGCCATTTGGACAAACAGTAATCACCATCAACAGAAGATATAGAACGCGTGCAGCCATTACAGCGCACAGCGGAATAATTAATTTAACCTTATTTATTGACGTTTTAGTGTGTTGTTATGTACCTGGTGTAGAAGGTTAAAGCTTTTAATCAAAATGTGAAATCAGACAAATACGTATTTTAATCTGTTAATATGTACCTGGGGGTCACTGGTTGAATAATTGACTGCTTTCAGCTCTATGGTCGAAGAGCAATCACTATCAACAGAAGATATAGAACGCGTGCAGACATTACAGCGCATAGCGGAATAATTAATTTAACCCTACTAATTGTCGTTTTAGTGTGTTGTTATGTACCTAGTGTAGAAGGTTAAAGCTGTTATTCAAAGTGTGAAATCAGACAAATACGTATTTTAATCTGTTAATATGTTCCTGGGGGGTCACTGGTTGAATACGTGACTGCGTTCAGCCCTTTGGACGAACAGCAATCGCCATCAACAGAAGATATAGATCGCGTGCAGACATTACAGCGCACAGCAGAATAATTAATTTAACCCTACTAATTGTCGTTTTAGTGTGTTGTTATGTACCTAGTGTAGAAGGTGAAAGCTTTTTGTCAAAGTGTGTAAACAGACAAATACGTATTTTAATCTGTTAATATGTACCTGGGGGTCACTGGTTGAATAACTGACTGCGTTCAGCCATTTGGACATACAGCAATCATCATCAACAGAAGATATAGAACGCGTGCAGCCATTACAGCGCACAGTGGAATAATTAATTTAACCCTACTAATTGGCGTTTCAGTGTGTTGTTATGTACCTAGTTTAGAAGGTTAAAGCTGTTAATCAAAGTGTGAAATCACACAAATACATATTTTAATCTCTTAATATGTACAACAGGGTCACTTGTTGAATAAGTGACTGCGTTCAGCCATTTGGACAAACAGCAATCACCATCAACAGAAGATATAGAACGCGTGCAGCCATTACAGCGCACAGCGGAATAATTAATTTAACCTTATTTATTGACGTTTTAGTGTGTTGTTATGTACCTGGTGTAGAAGGTTAAAGCTTTTAATCAAAATGTGAAATCAGACAAATACGTATTTTAATCTGTTAATATGTACCTGGGGGTCACTGGTTGAATAATTGACTGCTTTCAGCTCTATGGTCGAAGAGCAATCACCATCAACAGAAGATATAGAACGCGTGCAGACATTACAGCGCATAGCGGAATAATTAATTTAACCCTACTAATTGTCGTTTTAGTGTGTTGTTATGTACCTAGTGTAGAAGGTAAAATCTAATAATCAAAGTGTGAAATCAGACAAATATTTATTTTAATCTGTTAATATGTACCTGGGGTCACTGGTTGAATAAGTGACTGCGTTCAGCATTTTGGACGAACAGCAATCACCATCAACAGAAGATATAGAACGCCTACAGCCATTACAGAACACAGGCGAATAATTAATTTAACCCTATTAATTGGCGTTTTAGTGTGTTGTTTTGTACCTAGTGTAGAAGGTTATAGCTGATAATCAAAGTGTGAAATCAGACAAATACGTATTTTAATCTGTTAATATGTACCTGGGGGTCACTGGTTGAATAAGTGACTCTGTTTTGCACTATCGACGAACAGCAATCACCATCAACAGAAGATATAGAATGCGTGCAGCCAGTACAGCGCACAGCGGAATAATTAATTTAACCCTACTAATTCTCGTTTTAGTGTGTTGTTATGTATGTAGTGTAGAAGGTGAAAGCTTTTAATCAAAGTGTGTAATCAGAAAAATACGTATTTTAATCTGTTAATATGTTCCTGGGGGTCACTGGTTGAATAAGTGACTGCGTTCAGCCCTTTGGACGAAGAGCAATCACCATCAACAGAAGATATAGAACGGCTGCAGCCATTACAGCGCACAGGGGAATAATTAATTTAACCTTATAAATTTGCGTTTTATCGTGTTTTTATGTACCTAGTGGAGAAGGTTAAAGCTGTTAATCAAAGTGTGAAATCAGACAAATACGTATTTTAATCTGTTAATATGTACCTGGTGGTCACTGGTTGAATAATTATCTGCGTTCAGCTCTTTGGGCGAACAGCAATCACCATCAACAGAAGATACAGAACGCGTGCAGCCATTACAGCGCACAGCGGAATAATTAATTTAACCCTATTAATTGGCGTTTTAGTGTGTTGTTATGTACTTTGTGTAAAAGGTTAAAGCTGTTAATCAAAGTGTGAAATCAGACAAATACATATTTTAATCTGTTAATATGTACCTAGGGGTCACTGGTTGAATAAGTGACTGCGTTCAGCGCTTTGGACTAACAGCAATCGCCATCAACAGAAAATATAGAACGCGTGCAGACATTACAGCGCACAGCGGAATAATTAATTTAACCCTACTAATTGTCGTTTTAGTGTGTTGTTATGTACCTAGTGTAGAAGGTGAAAGCTTTTAATCAAAGTGTGTAATCAGAGAAATACGTATTTTAATCTGTTAATATGTTCCTGGGGGTCACTGGTTGAATAAGTGACTGCGTTCAGCCCTTTGGACGAACAGCAATCACCATCAACAGAAGATATAGAACGCGTGCAACCATTACAGTGCACAGCGGAATAATTAATTTAACCTTATTAATTGGCGTTTTAGTGTGTTGTTATGTACCTTGTGGAGAAGCATAAAGCTGTTAATCAAAGTGTGAAATCAGAAAAATACGTATTTTAATCTGTTAATATGTACCTGGGCGTCACTGCTTGAATAAGTGACTGCGTTCAGCCCTATCGACGAACAGCAATCAGCATCAACAGAAGTTATAGAACGCTTGCAGCCATTACAGCGCACAGCGGAATAATTAATATAACCCTATTTATCGACGTTTCAGTGTGTTGTTATATACCTAGTGTAGAAGGTTAAAGATTTTAATCAAAGTGTGAAATCAGACAAATACATATTTTAATTTGTTAATATGTAACTGGGGGTCACTGGATGTATAATTGACTGCGTTCAGCCTTTTGGACGAACAGCACACGCCATCAACAGAAGATATAGAACGCGTGCAGCCATTACAGCGCACAGCGAAATAATTAATTTAACCCTATTAATTGGCGTTTTAGTGTGTTTTTATGTACCAAGTGTAGAAGGTTAAAGCTGTTAATCAAAGTGTGAAATCAGACAAATGCCTATTTCAATCTGTTAATATGTACCTGGGGGGTCACTGGTTGAATATGTGACTGCTTTCAGCCCTTTGGACGAACAGCAATCGCCATCAACAGAAGATATAGAACGCGTGCAGACATTAGAGCGCACAGCTTAATAATTAATTTAACCCTACTAATTGTCGTTTTAGTGTGTTGTTATGTACCTAGTGTAGAAGGCGAAATCTTTTTATCAAAGTGTGTAATCAGAGAAATACGTATTTTAATCTGTTAATATGTTCCTTGTGGTCACTGGTTGAATAAGTGACTGCGTTCAGCTTTTTGGACGAACAGCAATCACCATCAACAGAAGATATAGAACCCTGCAGCCATTACAGAACACAGCGGAATAATTGATTTAACCCTATTAATTGGCGTTTTAGTGTGTTGTTTTGTACCTAGTGTAGAAGGATATAGCTGATAATCAAAGTGTGAAATCAGACAAATACGTATTTTAATCTGTTAATATGTACCTGGGGGTCACTGGTTGAATAAGTGACTGGGTTTTGCACTATCGACGAACAGCAATCACCATCAACAGAAGGTATAGAATGCGTGCAGCCAGTACAGCGCACAGCGGAATATTTAATTTAACCCTACTAATTGTCGTTTTAGTGTGTTGTTATGTACCTAGTGTAGAAGGTGAAAGCTTTTAATCAAAGTGTGAAATCAGAAAAATACGTATTTCAATCTGTTAATATGTTCCTGGGGGTCACTGGTTGAATAAGTGACTGCGTTCAGCCCATTGGACGAAGAGCAATCACCATCAACAGAAGATATAGAACGGCTGCAGCCATTACAGCGCACAGCGGAATAATTAATTTAACCGTACTAATTGTCGTTTTAGTGTGTTGTTATGTACCTAGCGGAGAAGCTTAAAGGTGTTAATCAAAGTGTGAAATCAGACAAATACGTATTTAATATGTTAATATGTAGCTGGGCGTCACTGCTTGAATAAGTGACTGCGTTCAGCCCTATCGACGAACAGCAATCAGCATCAACAGAAGATATAGAAAGCGTGCAGCCATTACAGCGCACAGCGGAATAATTAATTTAACCCTACTAATTGTCGTTTCAGTGTGTTGTTATGTACCTAGTGTAGAAGGTTAAGCTTTTAATCAAAGTGTGAAATCAGACAAATACATATTTTAATCTGTTTATATGTACCTGGTGGTCACTGGTTGAATAAGTAACTGCGTTCAGCTCTTTGGACGAACAGCAATCACCATCAACAGAAGATACAGAACGCGTGCAGCCATTACTGCGAACGGCGGAAAAATTAATTTAACCCTATTAATTGGCGTTTTAGTGTGTTGTTATGTACCTAGTGTAGAAGGTTAAAGCTGTTAATCAAAGTGTGAAATCAGACAAATACCTATTTTAATCTGTTAATATGTACCTGGGGGGTCACTGGTTGAATACGTGACTGCGTTCAGCCCTTTGAACGAACAGCAATTGCCATCAACAGAAAATATAGAACGCGTGCAGCCATTACAGCGTACAGCGGAAAAATTAATTTAACCCTATTAATTGGAGTTTTAGTGTGTTGCTATGTTCCTTGTGTAGAAAGTTAAAGCTGTTAATCAAAGTGTGAAATCAGACAAATATGTATTTTAATCTGTTAATATGTACCTGGTGGTCACTGGTTGAATAAGTAACTGCGTTCATCTCTTTGGACGAACAGCAATCACCATCAACAGAAGATACAGAACGCGTGCAGCCATTACAGCGCACAGCGGAAAAATTAATTTAACCCTCTTAATTGGCGTTTTAGTGTGTTGTTTTGTACCTAATGTAGTAGGATATAGCTGTTAATCAAAGTGTGAAATCAGGCAAATACCTACTTTAATTTGTTAATATGTACCTGGGGGTCACTGGTTGGACAAGTTACTGCGTTCAGCCCTTTGGACGAACAGCAATCACCATCAACCGAACATATAGAACGCGTGCAACCAGTACAACGCACAGCGGAATAATTAATTTAACCCTATTAATTGTCGTTTTAGTCTGTTGTTATGTACCTCGTGTAGAATGTTAAAGCTTTTGCTCAAAGTGTGAAATCAGACAAATACGTATTTTAATCTGTTAATATGTACCTGGGGGTCACTGGTTGAATAATTGACTGCGTTCAGCCATTTGGACGAACAGCAATCATCATCAACGGAAGATATAGAACGCGTGCAGCCATTACAGCGTACAGCGGAAAAATTAATTTACCCCTATTAATTGGCGATTTAGTGTGTTGTTATGTACCTAGTGTAGAAGGTTAAAGCTGTTAATCAAAGTGTGAAATCGAACAAATACATATTTTAATTTGTTAATATGTAACTGGGGGTCACTGGATGTATAATTGACTGCGTTCAGCCTTTTGGACGAACAGCACACGCCATCAACAGAAGATATAGAACGCGTGCAGCCATTACAGCGCACAGCGAAATAATTAATTTAACCCTATTAATTGGCGTTTTAGTGTGTTTTTATGTACCAAGTGTAGAAGGTTAAAGCTGTTAATCAAAGTGTGAAATCAGACAAATGCCTATTTCAATCTGTTAATATGTACCTGGGGGGTCACTGGTTGAATATGTGACTGCTTTCAGCCCTTTGGACGAACAGCAATCGCCATCAACAGAAGATATAGAACGCGTGCAGACATTAGAGCGCACAGCTTAATAATTAATTTAACCCTATTAATTGTCGTTTTAGTGTGTTGTTATGTACCTAGTGTAGAAGGCGAAATCTTTTTATCAAAGTGTGTAATCAGAGAAATACGTATTTTAATCTGTTAATATGTTCCTTGTGGTCACTGGTTGAATAAGTGACTGCGTTCAGCTTTTTGGACGAACAGCAATCACCATCAACAGAAGATATAGAACGCCTGCAGCCATTACAGAACACAGCGGAATAATTGATTTAACCCTATTAATTGGCGTTTTAGTGTGTTGTTTTGTACCTAGTGTAGAAGGATATAGCTGATAATCAAAGTGTGAAATCAGACAAATACGTATTTTAATCTGTTAATATGTACCTGGGGGTCACTGGTTGAATAAGTGACTGGGTTCAGCCCATTGGACGAAGAGCAATCACCATCAACAGAAGTTATAGAACTGCTGCAGCCATTACAGCGCACAGCGGAATAATTAATTTAACCGTACTAATTGTCGTTTTAGTGTGTTGTTATGTACCTAGCGGAGAAGCTTAAAGGTGTTAATCAAAGTGTGAAATCAGACAAATACGTATTTAATATGTTAATATGTAACTGGGCGTCACTGCTTGAATAAGTGACTGCGTTCAGCCCTATCGACGAACAGCAATCAGCATCAACAGAAGATATAGAAAGCGTGCAGCCATTACAGCGCACAGCGGAATAATTAATTTAACCCTACTAATTGTCGTTTCAGTGTGTTGTTATGTACCTAGTGTAGAAGGTTAAGCTTTTAATCAAAGTGTGAAATCAGACAAATACGTATTTTAATCTGTTAATATGTACCTGGTGGTCACTGGTTGAATAAGTAACTGCGTTCAGCTCTTTGGACGAACAGCAATCACCATCAACAGAAGATACAGAACGCGTGCAGCCATTACTGCGAACGGCGGAAAAATTAATTTAACCCTATTAATTGGCGTTTTAGTGTGTTGTTATGTACCTAGTGTAGAAGGTTAAAGCTGTTAATCAAAGTGTGAAATCAGACAAATACCTATTTTAATCTGTTAATATGTACCTGGGGGCTCACTTGTTGAATACGTGACTGCGTTCAGCCCTTTGGACGAACAGCAATTGCCATCAACAGAAGTTATAGAACGCGTGCAACCAGTACAACGCACAGCGGAATAATTAATTTAACCCTACTAATTGTCGTTTTAGTGTGTTGTTATGTACCTAGTGTAGAAGGTGAAAGCTTTTAATCAAAGTGTGAAATCAGACAAATACGTATTTTAATCTGTTAATATGTTCCTGATGGTCAGTGGTTGAATAAGTGACTGCGTTCAGCCATTTGGACGAACAGCAATCACCATCAACATAAGACATAGAACGCGTGCAGCCATTACAGCGCACAGCGGAAAAATTAATTTAACCCTATTAATTGGCGTTTTAGTGTGTTGTTATGTACCTTGTGTAGAAGGTTAAAGCTGTTAATCAAAATGTGAAATCAGACAAATACGTATTTTAATATGATAATATGTACCTGGGGGTCACTGGTTGAATAATTGACTGCGTTCAGCTCTATGGTCGAACAGCAATCACCATCAACAGAAGATATAGAACGCGTGCAGCAATTACAGCCCACAGCCGAATAATTAATTTAAACCTATTAATTGGCGTTTTAGTTTTCTGTTATGTACCTAGTAAAGAAGGTTAAAGCTAATAATCAAAGTGTGAAATCAGACAAATACGTATTTTAATCTGTTAATATGTACCTGGGGCTCACTGGTTGAATAAGTGACTGCGTTCAGCCCTTTGGACGAACAGCAATCACCATCAACAGAAGATATAGAACGCCTGCAGCCATTACAGCGCACAGGAGAATAATTAATTTAACCCTATTAATTTGCGTTTTAGTGTATTGTTATATACTTAGTGTAGAAGGTTAAAGCTGTTAATCAGAGTGTGAAATCAGACAAATACCTATTTTAATCTGTTAATATGTACCTGGGGTCACTGGTTGAATAAGTGACTGCGTTCAGCCCTTTGGACGAACAGCAATCACCATCAACATAAGACAAACAACGCGTGCAGCCATTACAGCGCACAGCGGAATAATTAATTTAACCCTATTAATTGGCGTTTTAGTGTGTTTTTATGTACCTAGTGGAGAAGGTTAAAGCTGTTAATCAAAGTGTGAAATCAGACAAATACCTATTTTAATCTGTTAATATGTACCTGGGGTCACTGGTACCGAACGTTGTTGCGAAATACACGTTGCAGAACTTAGAAATATATGAATATGGGACTTTGTAATTATTTGGAGGATTGCATCAGCCGTTCTGAGAAGGGTTGCCACCGAAAGTTTGGTTGGACTTAAATATTTTGAGGGTGGAAATTACAAGGTTAGCCGTGCGAAGGGGATGGAACTTTTTATAAGTGTTTAATAAAGAGGTTACATATTAATAAAGGGGGTATCAGTTATGGATAAATGTTTAATTAATAAGGAATAAATACATGAAATATACAACTACCACATTAAAGTATAGAAATATATGTGGGGTTGATTTACGAGGATAATCACGAATTAAAAAGAAATAAAATTACGCTGGTTATAAAAATTAAAAAAACATACGTTAATAAAAATAAAATAATGTTAATAAAAATACATCAATATAAAACTCGTGAAGGAAATAGAACCAACCGAGATTGTTTAATAAAGAACGGTTATCCCCACATCAGACACATCTAAGCAACTTGCGTAAGTAACACGCTGTAGCCGGGTGCGTTAGTGCGCAGATTAAGTTTCTGACGCATAAGATAACGCGTTCAAAACCCACCTGGGGGAGTTATTTTTCAAATATGGGTACGTTCGTTAAACACTAGCTGGCTCCGTAATTAGGATGGAGAATTCTGAGACCATAAGAGTTGTTAACTACGAGATGAGTCACATGGCCCGTGTGACATCAGGATTCAAAATGGCGGCTCTGGACTTAGAAAAAAATTCGGATGAGGATAGAAACCTAGATAGTTTTCTCCGGAAATTATGACCGAGTTGTTATCCAATACCATCTGTTATATATTATTACCTCCAATTTAGCTGAATAATATAATTTCGGATTAATATACTAACCCGCAGAAACTGATTTAGAAGACTGTCCTGCAGAAAAAATGCTATTGGGTAAAAATGAAAAAAAAAACGGTGAAAAAAAAATCTCTGATTTAAAAAAGGGGAGTGGAACTTCTGATAAGCATTTAATTAATGTGTCAGGACCAAAGATGGCGGAGTCTGAACTTGGAAATTTCGGATGAGGTTAGAAACCAAGATGGTGGACTAACGGCAAAATCGTGGGAGTTTGTGATCATGACAGGTTTCTAAATGGTGGACTCGAAAAAATTTCGGGCTTTGTGGAATCCAAGATGGACGTCTGTGGAAATTACGAATGGATTATCTGCAATTTAACTGAATAATCAATTTCACCATTGTCCGACTTCAGTCTTAAAAATCAGTGAGAATTCTGACCAATGTGCTTGATAATCATCCGCCACCACCTTGAAACACATGGGTGTCGGATCCCATAGGATTAACATTGATCCGCCACTGAGTCGCAGCTGCATTTTCATTGGCTCTCCACTATTGCGCTCTCTGCCTACCCTAGCGCCCCTATCACACTTCCGGTTTTTGAGCCGGCCGCGCGATGCTCGCGTCTGCATTAGCGGAAGTCGGACTGCTCTCGACTGCATCTGCACTGGAGCCATCTATCTCATGGCTCACTTGCTGTAGAATTGTTAATATTGTGAAACGTTTGTAAATATCAGTAGTTTTTATTGAAGCTTCCAGTATAATTACCAAACTATTATCTGCATTGAAATATATTGTGCCATTTAGCTTAATAAATGTTTTTTAAAAATCAGTCTCTTTATTTTCCAATCTTCAACACTATATTTATGTGAGTAAAAAAGATGGGTCAGCAAGATGATGTTTCTATGGATAACATTTATAAAACCAAAGAATGAACAAAAGGCGTATATCAGTTTTAATTTCTTTTATTGGATATCTTTTAATACATTGTTTTACATTTTTAATACTTGGGTTTTTTAATACAAATTTTTAACACAAGTCTTCAGGTACACAAGTCTTGGAAAGTTTTTTTTACAGAACTCTTCAGATATCTTCAATATGAACTCCATTCAAATAACTTCCTTTTCTTACCTCGGACGGAAACAAAGTCGCTCATTGGAGGGGGAGCAAAAGTCTCTGCTATGGGTTGCTGGGGAATGTTGACCTTTACTTCGTGTGGGATTTCCAATTGTCGGTTAAATAACAGGTAATTTTTCAATACAGCCAGGTGCTTTTCAGTTTTATTATCAACGTCAGATTCAAGTATTTTCTTCATCTCCGTGTCTAAATCACGCACTTTTTTTCATATGTTTCGTCTTTGAACAGCCTTCACTGAAATCATTTTTTTCTAAATAAGGAGACCAAAAATGGAAGGCCGCCGTAAGAAGAGGGAGTAGAAATCCCGACCCCTTTTGCAGGAGACGTTTCTTGTGACGGACAGATGCGCGTTTGAAAGCTAAACTTCTTATGACAGTCTTGTACTGTCGTAAATTCTTTAATACTCGCTGAGAGACAGGTATATTGCCTTTTAAGAAATTAGTACACACTTCACATAGAGCATGCATCTGGGGATCGGAGATGTGTTTCAACAGCGCTGTACGCTGCTTTCCCCCAAGTTTAGGTAAACACTGAAGGAATGGGCCTTGAGATTTAACTTTCATTTGGAACATAAAGTATTTCAGGATCTTCAGATGGAAGAATCTTGGCACGGAGCCTTTCAGTATCTAACGTTCTAGGATGGAGGTCCACGCACAAATAGCCACAGGGAGGCTGTGCATCTAGTCTATAAGCATCGGTCAGGAGTTTGGATTGATGTGGAAATACTTGTCTTGCCAGGTGCGTTATTTGTGAAGCATCCCGACAGTTGTGAAATAAAAACATATAGTGAGCATTGAGTGATATAGTCCTCGAATGTCTTCCCTTTAACAACAGATTTCGCAAGATCAGGACAATCGTGATATTTTTATGATGACCTCACGAATAAACAATTGTGATATGCGTTCGCTGGCTACAGACTGTTCCATCAAGTCATCCAGCACCAGAAGCGTAGGTCTGAGGGGATCAAATTCCAGATCTACAGGTAGTCCTTCGTAAAATTCCACAGTTTTCTTGAATGGTTCAAAGGCAGGTTGCCACTCCCCATAGTAGTAAACGACACGTTGGGGTGGGGGTTCGAACACTTGATCGGCTTCTTTGATGAGTTTCAGAGTGAAAGTCGTCTTTCCACACTGTGAAGGAGCAGCAATTATAATATTTGAAGGAGTTCGGAGAGCCATCCTACCACCATACAGTCGTTAAAGTCTACTCGACACGTGTAATTCCGATGCAGTACTGTGGGAAGAGGCGAACCACACGCTCTTTTAAACAGGAAATTCAAACAGTGAGCTCCGCAAGTGTCTCCCAGCGGGTCCTGCAGAGGTATCGAGGGATGTAACACGTGACGTATGCCTAGTCGACTGTAGTATTCTTGCATGGAGACATCGGGACTCGTCCCCAGGGGGTCAAAATGATCCACTTGCATTCCTTTCTTGTAAACTGCTATCCAGTGGGTTCCAGGTATGTAGGACGGATCGGTATTGTAGATAAACAAGGCTTCTGACCTGTCGATTCTGTGTGGTAGTCTGTCACGTGGAAACACACCTAGGCTTGTAGGTAACATCGAGAGGATGGATTCTAACTGATAGGTGTTCATGAGCTGTAGTCAAACAGGATTTAAGATCCAATGGGATTTCCAACATATTCTGGTATTCTGCATACAGGATCACAGTGACTGATGTGGGTAGTGGTCTGGCAAACTTTAATTCGACTCTCACACTACCGCTCTTTATTAAAGAAAACGCTTGATTACATTCACGTTGCTCGGGGGTTAATTGGAATCCAAACAGTGTAAAACCCTCGCCATAGGCTTTTCGCGATAAGTTAATACCACTATCGGATTTCCATGCGTCCATAGCTTCCAATAATCCTTGATAACATCGGAGATAACGTCCATTCGTAAAGTCTGGGTTGTAGGACTGCTGATCCCTGTCAATGTGAAGGCTGATGTAGTTTAATTCGAAATGTTGGAAGTTGAAGAGATTTTTTTCGTACGATCCATTCAGACTTGTACTTTCCACCATACCGAGTACCAGACGTACCGGAAGTTGGCCAAGAAATAAATTGTCACAGTTCACACTCGTCAGACCTGCAGCGATGGAAAACATACGTAAATCCGTTCTACGCAGGGGGTACTTGGCACTCTCTGAGCTCAGTACATGCGCATGTGCAAGGATGACACCGGAAGTGGGTTTGACTTTGTGCACGAAAAATTCAGCTTCGTGAATCTGCACTTTGTAAGAGGGGTCCGCTTCACCTGTCATGAGACAGAATTCAGGCTTGGACCTTAACAAACGCAGTCTCAGATCGACCTGATTGAGTAGGTAACGTTCTTGGTTGGACAGGTCGGCATGAATCCAAGAGATGAGTTCGATACTTGTTGACGTACCCTTTGCGCTGATGCCATCCCTCATTCTCCCGACTGGTCAGTTCCATTTTACCGGGGGTGTCGAGGTACCATAGTGATGTCCCGAGCTGACTTCACATGGCATCGGTACCGTAATTAAGTAGAGTCTCCAGGTACGCCCTGTAGGGGTACAGGGTGTGAGAAGCACTCACTAGGTGATCGTTGAGGAAGACGTCTACTTGATTGAAGAGGGCGTGGAAGAAATGATTGCAGGGGGCGATCACTTCCGACGGGGGTGTACCGTCGGTTTTCACAATTTTCAAGACGAGGCGCAGGTGACAGCGGGATAGATCAATGTAATCGTCTGTCCCCTTCACGATGAATTCAAGTAGAGCATTACCTTCCAGCAAAGCCACAGGTAAATAATTAACATAGCAACCTTTTTCCAGTTGAGAGACAGTAGGGGGAACCAGAAACAAGTCCAGTTCTGAATTGGCACAGTCGCCAGAATCAGCGTGAATTTTCTGAATGCTCATGATGAAAACACGTCCTGCACAGTACAGTGTCTCTTCACTTTATGAAACTTGGGATGCTGACGGCGGAGTTTTATTCCTTTCCCGCCCTGCAGCTTAGAACTGGCACGTTGCAAGAGGTCTGCACCAGCTTCACGGAGCCCCGCTTTGGCTGCAGATTTTAAGTTTTGCCCCTGGGACATCTCTGAAACAAACCGTAGCCCGCCCTTACGCAGGGTAGCCAGTGCAGGTCGTACGAGAGGGCTGATGAAACGTCCAATGGTTGCAAAGATGCTTCCTAGCCCATCACCTCTCTGATAACGAGGACCACGGAACACACCCTTCCCCGTTTGGCTCTTGTAGTAGCTCACGTAGGCGTCTGCGGAAGGGGGAACGAATTTAACCCTCATGGCAGAAATGTAACTTGACTAAAAATTTACCGAATTTGAAATGCAGAGGTTCTCCTGTATCGGTACGAAGGAAGATTCTCACACTCTCGAAACTGTTTCTTTGCCAGGGGGTAGTAATCAGGTTGTTGATACACTGCGACAATGGCTTCGTTATTACTGGTTCTGACGGCAGGATTCACAACACGCAACAGTTCACCCTGAGTATCACCTAACAACTGAGGGGGAATAAGGTCTGAATACAAATAAATACCATACATTCCTCTGTTCATATCGATGGGGTAGTCACCCGTGTCTTTATTCAGTGGAATATCTAATTTAGCAATTCCTAGCATGTCACCTAATCCGGGGTTCGATCGAGGAAATTTAATGTAATGCGACTTGTCTGTATCCATCAATACGGTGTGATCTGCCTGTTGCTTGAAACGGCAAGCTTTTCTCAGCCTATAGGGAAGCATCTGGTTCATTGCATCGAATAATGATTCGGCAGTTTCGTATCGTCCGTGGGGTACCTTTCGTTCTTGGAAACTACCAGGGGGGATCACGTAGAAATAACACTCGTCATCTATGTCGAATGTTGGCGTATTGCAAAGTTTGCTGGCAAATCGTTGGTGGAAGGGTTTTTCGACTTCTCCCTCCCCGATACACAGAAGTTTGCCGAAATTCGTTTTAGGGAACATCAAACCGTATCCCTCACTTGGTTTGAATACCCAGTAACCACCGTTATAGGACACTATTATTTCTTTGGGGAGCTGAGAGACAATAATTCCATTCGAGTTATTTTGCCTGGTTTAAGCTTGATTTTCCTGTATTCTTCAGGGGGAGCAGGAGCGAAATATTCATACGTGTCATTAGAACCATCCACATTGTACCAGCTCACAGGTAAGTGAACCTCTGCTAGTCCCACTTTCCATTTTCCGTTCAGTCTTAGGGGTTGTGCCAGACGGACTGTGAAATCGGTCTGTGAATTGTTCGGATATATTCTGACTAGCCGTGGAGGGAAGGGTCAGGTAGAAACTATCATATTTTAGGGATCCAGGAAGATTTGGGATATCCGCGAAATTTGACCAATGCCTTTTGACCTTTTCTCTCGATTATTTTCTCGACCGTGTAAAGTTCGGGTTCGGTCACTTTTTGAAGTTCCGATTTATAGAATGTGCCCTTCAACACGTCTCCCTCGGAATCCCATATGATGTATACAGGGGGCTGACGTTGTAACACCTTGTCGACTATAAATATTTCTTCTGTCCCCAAATGCGTACCTGCCTTTTTGAAGGATACTTTTACACTGGCTAGTCGAACCGTATCCCCTACTTTAAATGCCGGTTTTTCTTTTACTATGGTAGGATTGCGGTAGAGTCGAACCCACACAGCGTCTTCATTGTGAAAGGTCACGTCCTTGGGAGCCATATCGTGTGCACTATGAACTGAGGCATTGTATCCACGTACAACACGCAGCAGCACGTCAAGGTACCGGTAGGTGTTATTGCGTGTATAATATCTCCCCAGTCGCTCGCGTAGGGTGCGATTCCATCTCTCCACCAAAGCTGCTTTTTTGTCGGAGTATGTGGCAAAGAACCGAATACCTTTCTTTTTCAGGAATTTCTGGAACACTCTGTTGGTAAATTCCGCACCCTGATCTGTATTTAAACTCATTGGGGATCGACCCTTGGAAAGGATTTTTTTGGAGCGTGGGCGTCATAGGGACGTCATAGGGGCGTGGCCGGCGACGTCATAGGGGACGTGGCCGGTGACGTCATAGTGGCCTGTGGCGTCATAGGGGGAAAGCACAGTGCGTGGGGGACCATATAGTGCGACCCCACTACTTATGTAATAACTATTGAATTTACTGTCAGATTCACAACTTAATGCTTTATATTCATCAACTATTATTATATAATGAGATTCTATGGCTAAAGAATAGTTGACCCTCTCAAGCTGCTGCTTGCCACACAAGTCTGATAGGAGCCTGCCAGTTTATATGACATAGTAGAAGGTCTGAGAGGATGGCAAAACCTCAGCAGAAAAAAAGTATAGTTTAGGTTCATAAAATTTCGAAAATATCGAATAATTCATCAAAATATGAGTTTCAATGCTGTTTTAAACGCCTAAAACAGTGCTAAAAGCTATTCGTGTGGTAACAACTGTTCAATTTACTGTCAGAGTGAGAATCTGATGATTTGTTTCTATCAAGGGGTGATATAGAAATACATTCTATGCCTTAAAAACATTTTCACTGTATAGAATTTAAAAAAAAAACGCTTTATATGCGAAAATATTTATTTTAGCGCTATTTTCCTCACATAAAACATAGGTAAAAGCTATGTGGTTTTGAATTTACAGTCAGATTCACAACCTAATGCTTTATATTCAACAACTAGTATTATATAATGAGATTCTATTGGGTAAATTAAACATTAGGTGGACAGAATTTCGAAAATATCGAATTATTCACTAAAATATTACATTCACTAAAAATTATACAACTTTTCAATTTACAGTCTGAGGTGACAATCTGATGGTTCATTTCCATCAAGGTGTAATATAAAGTAATATTCTATGCCTTAGAAATATTTTCACTGAATACAATTTTGAAAAAATTCGATTTATTTCTCAAAAGATCACTTTTTAGCGCTGTTTTCCGGGCAAATAACACAGGTATATTATGTGGTGAGTGACAAACTGATGGTTAATTTCCATCAAGGCGTAATATAAAATGTTCTATGGCTTAAAAATATTTTCACTGCATAGGTTTTGAAAAAAATCGATTTCTATATCAAAACAGCTATTTTTGCGCTGTTTTCCGCGCATAAAACAGGGAAAAGCTATGTGGTGTGTAATAACTCGTGAATTTACAGTCAGATTGACAACCTAAATGAGATTCTATTGGAAAAGTATACTTCAGGTGGATAGAATTTCGAAAATATCGAATTATCATACCAAAATATCAGTTTCAACGCTGTTTTAAACCCCTAAATCAGAGCGAAAAGCTCTTCCTGTGCTAACAACGTTTGAATTTTCAGTTTCCGTGATTTTCTGATTGTTTTTTTTCCATCCATGCGGAATATAAAATAAAATTCTATGCCTTGAAAATATTTTCACAGCATAGAAATTTGAAAAAAATCGGTTTACCTATCAAAATATCTATTTTTGCGCTGTTCTCCGCGCATAAAACAGGAAAAAGCTATGTGGTGTGTAATAACTCGTGAATTTACAGTCGGATTCACAACCTAATGCTTTATATTCATGAACCATTATTATATAATGAGATTGTATGGCGAAAGTAAAGTTTAGGTGTATAGAATTTCGAAAATATCGAATAATTCATCAAAATATGAGTTTCAATGCTGTTTTAAACGCCTAAAACAGTGCTGAAAGCTATTCGTGTGGTAAGAACTGTTCAATTTACTGTCAGAGTGAGAATCTGATGATTTGTTTCTATCAAGGGGTGATATAGAATGACATTCTAAGCCTTAAAAACATTTTCACTGTATAGAATTTTCAAAAAAAATGCTTTATATGCGAAAATATTTATTTTAGCGCTATTTTCCTCACATAAAACATAGGTAAAAGCTATGTGGTGTGTAATGACTTTTGAATTTACAGTCAGATTCACAACCTAATGCTTTATATTCAACAACTAGTATTACATAATGAGATTCTATTGGGTAAATTAAACAAATGGACAGAATTTACAAAATATCGAAATATTCACCAAAATATCAGTTCAACGCTGTTTTTTACCCCGAAATCAGAGCGAAAAGTTATTTCTGTGCTAACAACTTTTGAATTTACAGTTTGAGTGAAAATATGATGGTTTATTTCCATCCATCCGTAATATAAAATAATATTCTATGACTTAAAAATATGTACACAACATAAAATTTAAAAAAAATCGATTTATGTATCAAAATAGCTATTCTTGCGCGATTTTCCACGCTTAAAAACTTTGGAAAAAGCTAAGTGGTGTGTAATAACTTTGGAATTTAGAGTCAGATTCACAACCTAATGCTTTATATTCATCATCATCATCATCATCATCATCATCATCATCATCATCATCATCATCATCATCATCATCATCATCATCATCATCATCATTATCATCATCATCATCATCATCCTCAAGCAGCCATGGGCTACGGAGGTCCAACCAGACCGTGCAATTTAGTTCTCCAAGCAAGTCTATCCTGAGCTACATCTACTGCATCTGGCCACTGCACACCAATTCTAACAAGGTTCTGTTTGACATTGTCTGCCCACCGCATCCTAGGTCTCCCCTTTCACTCATCCTAGGTCTCCTCTTCTCTGAGGCCTTTAGGCACACTGTTCATAATCCTATTCGCCAATCTATAATTATTCATACGGGCAACATGGCCAAACCAACGGAGTCTCTCTCTGCACAATATGCTGCTTAAAGGAGGTTGCAAACTCCTTTGCCTAACCTCATCATTAGTTACAAAGTTGAACCACCTAATGCCTAAGATACTGCGTAAGCATCTGGAATCAAAAGCATCTAGTTTCCTGTTATCCTGTTTACAAAGTGTCCAAGTTTCACTACCATAACTAACCCTAGAAAGAACCAAACTATTATACAGTCTAATTTTAGTCTTTAGGTGTATACGCCTATTTCTCCACACTCTCCATAGATTCTTAAAAGTCCCGGCAGCAATCCCTATCCGTCTGTTAATCTCATGCCGCACATCACCATTATCTGTTACATAGCTCCCAAGATAATTAAACTGTGACACATGCTCAAGACTGCAACCATTCAGATTAACTGAATCACTGTCTGCCTGACCAATTTTCATCACTTTAGTTTTCTCTCTGTTTATAACCAAACCTAGTCTACTACTAGTCTCATCAATAGCCCGAATGAAAGAGTTCATCTCATCAACATCATTTGCCAAAAGGGCTAAATCATCAGCATAATCTAAATCAGAAATTTTCGTATCTCCAGCCCATTTAAGGCCAAAATCTTTCCCTTGAAGTGAATTTCGCATAACATAATCAATAACCAAACTAAAGAGAAAAGGAAACAAAATGCACCCTTGTCGGACACCAGAAGTAATGCTAAACCAATATTAATTATTACAGAGAGCTTTCATTAAGTCATTATAAGATTATAATAACTATTATAGAGATCTTTCATTAAGTCAACTAACTTGCCATATGATCTCACAATCAACCACAAATTATGACGATCAACAGAGTCGAAAGGCTTTTTGAAATCAACAAAGCTAGCAACCAAAGGTTTCTGAAACTCTAAACATTTCTCAAGAATCTGCCTAAGTGAAAATATCTGATCTACACATCCCCTACCACTTCTGAATCCACACTGCTCATCACGCAATTGACTGTCAACCAGATTCTTAATTCTATTAAGCACAATCATGGAAAGAACTTTACCTGGAACAAAGAGTAGGCTGATACCCCTATGGTTATCACAAGAACTGCGATCACCTTTTTTGAAAATAGGGATAACAAATAGCTCTGGTAAAATCCTTAGGAATCATGCCGATATTCAGAATTTCAGTCATCCAAGTGGTAACCGAAACATTCCCAGCTCTAAGCATTTCCGTACTAATTTCATCTACCCCTGGGGATTTATGTAGTTTAAGTTTAGAAACAGCCAAAATAACTTCAGATTGTGTTATAGGGCCAACATTAAAGCCACCAATGCATTTCATGAACCATTATTATATAATGAGATTGTATGACTAAAGTATAGTTTTAGGTGCATAGAATTTCGAAGATATCGAATTATTCATCAAAATATGAGTTTTTCAATGCTGTTTTAAACGCCTAAAACAGTGCAGAAAGCTATTCGTGTCGTAAGAACTGTTCAATTTACTGTCAGAGTGAGTATCTGATGGTTGCTTTAAAAACATATCACTGTATAGAATTTTCAAAAAAATTTATTTATAACTGGAAATACCTATTTTAGCGCTGTTTTCTGCGCATGAAACACAGGTAGAAGTTATGTGGTGTGTAATAACTTATGATTTTACAGTCAGATTCACAACCTAATGCTTTATGTTCATTAACTAGTATTATACAATGATATTCTATAGGGGAAATTATACTTTAGGTGGATAGAATTTCGAAAATATCGAATTATTCACCAAAATAACAGTTTCAACGCTGTTTAAATCCCTTAAAACAGAGCGAAGAACTATTCCTGTGCTAACAACTTTTGAATTTACAGTTTGAGTAACAATTTGATGGTTTATTTTCATCCATGCGAAATATAAAATAATATTCTATACCTTAAAAATATTTTTTAACAGAATGGAATTTTGAAAAATATCGATTTATATATCAAAACAGCTATTTTTGAGCTGTTTTCCTCGCATAGAACTTAGGAAAAAGCTATGTGGTTTGTAATAACTTTTGAATTTACAGTCAGATTCACAACCTAATGCTTTATAATCATCAACTACTATTATATAATGAGATTCTATGGGAAAAGTATACTTTAGGTGCATAGAATTTCGAAAAAATATCGAATATTGTATAATAACAGCGTTGACACCAAAATATCAGTGTCAACGCTGTTTTAAACCGCTAAAACAGAGAGAAAAGCTATTCTTGTGGTAACTACTACAGTTTGACTGACAATCTGATGGTTTATTTCCATCCAGGCGTAATATAAAATAATATTCTATACATTA
Organism: Ryuthela nishihirai; assembly: GCA_038380435.1. Taxonomy (NCBI): domain Eukaryota; kingdom Metazoa; phylum Arthropoda; class Arachnida; order Araneae; family Heptathelidae; genus Ryuthela; species Ryuthela nishihirai. The sequence goes on along the minus strand of JAWZYU010000003.1, from coordinate 51,528,787 downwards.
TAAATATTTTCACAGCATAGAAATTTGTAAAAAATCGATTTATGTAACAAAATAGCCATTTTTGCGCTGTTTTCCGCGTATAAAATTTAGGAAGAAACTCTGTGGATCTTTTGGATTTACAGTCAGATTCAAAACCTAATGATTTGTATTTATCAACTAGTACTATATAATGATTTTCAATAGGTAGGGTATTTTTTAGGTGGATAGAATTTCGAAAATATCGAATTATTCACCAAAACATTCAAGTCTTTAACATTCAAGTCTTTAATGCTTGTCTGAAATTTTGCTGTAAGAAACCTTTCATTAATGCACTCATATCCTAGAAGAGCATCACTAGCATTTCTGCTGAGCAGCAGACCCACGCCCTGGTGATACTTTCCATCCTCCCTCCCTGTAAAGAGAAATTTAAAGTTATTTTTAAGTATTTCACCTTTACCTGTCCATCTGTTCTCTTGCAAGCCAAGTAAAACTAGGTTATAGCGCTGGAATTCCTGCATGAGGACAAGAGAATAATCTCTATGTAATGTCCTCACGTTCCACGTTCCTGCAGAGAGAAAATTATTAGTAGGATTTTTAAAGAAATTAGGTTTATTGAGATTGGTATTGCCAACAATATCAAACAGCCCCCTGATCGCAGGCATGGGGCAAAGACCTGTTCCTCCTCCGCTAAAGGCTGAAGTCACCGATGCTGGTAGGAACTTCAGGCACCACCTTTTCAAGTGGACTTTTTCAAGAGCCATATGGCCTGCCTGAGACACATTACTCCAGTTTAGGCTTGAAGATGCCCAACTAGCTAAGTAAGGTTCATGTACCTGCGATGGCCTCTGATTAGGATTATCCACCAGCTGATGTAAGGTATCCCATGCCTCTGTTCACTTAGAACTGGCAACCCAGAAGCAAACAGAAAACACAGCAGCAGACTCTCCCTCAACAGAGGCCCACCAGTGCAGCAAGTCCAGGATCCATAATCAAGCTCAAATCCATAAACAAGTCCAGTCTAGTAGGTATAAATGGTCAGCACCAGGACCCTGTGAAGTTGACCATTCCTCAGCAGGGTTGAAAAAAAAAGAAAAAAGTATTCTGATGAGGATGAGAAGGATAGGTTTTACAGACAACTTCAGGATATTTTGAATTCTGTCAAGAAAGGAGATATTACCCTTGTTCTTGGTGACTTCAATGCCAAAGTTGGTACCGACTCTGACCTTTGGGGAGGAGTAATAGGCCCTTTTGGTATTGGTAGCTGCAATGGCAATGGGCAACGTCTCCTACAGGTAAGTAAACTCAATGGTGTCAGAATAACAAACACATATTACAAACACCGCGACATACATAAATACACATGGGTTTCACCTGATATGAATAGGAATATGATTTATTATATATTAATTTGCAGCAAATGGGCTAGTTCTGTTAGAAATACCAGGGCATATAGGGGAGCTGAAATTGGATCTGACCATCACCTTGTTAAAAGTGTCTTGCAACTTAAACTTAAAAAGTGTTGTGCTAGGGTTAAAAAATTTACCTTTAATACTGAAGCTCTGAAAGACCCAGTTATAGCTCAAGCTTACCATGATAGGTTACTTACTCATTATGACAGTCAAGGTTTGCTTAATACTGAAGTTGAGGAAGAATGGGGCCATTTCAAACAGGCTTTTTTGGAAACTAACAGTACTCTTTTAGGGAAAAAGGAGCAGAGGAGACAGAATTATTTAAGTGATAAGGCACTTGAGCTTATTTCAGGAAGAAGGAACTGCAGGAATGTCCTTAATCAGTACCCTACTAATTCTAATAGAAAGCATTACAAAGAACTTAATAAACGTTTAAAGGATCAGTTAGCTACTGATAAGAATCTTTGGCTTGATGGCCTGGCTGACAAAGCTGAAGAAGCAGTTAGACAGCACAACAGCAGAGAGCTGTACCAGATAGTTAATGTTTTGTGTGGTAGAAAACGAACAGGTATACAGGGATTGAAGGATAAACAAGGTAAGGTTAGAGAAGGTGATGATTCTGTCATGGCTAGGTGGGCTGAGCATTTCAGTGATGTTCTAAACAATGTGGTTAATTCTACTCCCATTGTTTGCAATGATGATAGATGCATTGGTGGCTTTAATGTTGGCCCTATAACACAATCTGAAGTTAGTTTGGCTATTCTGAACTTAAACTTCATAAATCCCCAGGGGTGGATGAAATTACTACGGAAATGCTTAGAGCTGGAAATGTTTCAGTTACCATTTGGATGACTGAACTTTTGAATAACTTTTATGATAAAGGCATGGTTCCTAAAGATTTTACCAGAGCCATTATTATCACTATTTTCAAAAAAAGTGATCGCAGTTCTTGTGATAACTATAGGGGTATCAGCCTACTCTCTGCTCCAGGTAAAATTCTTTCCATGATTGTGCTGAATAGAATTAAGAATCAGGTTGACAGGCAATTGCGTGATGAGCAATGTGGATTCAGAAGTGGTAGGGGATGTGTGGATCAGATATTTTCACTTAGGCAGATTCTTGAGAAATGTTTAGAGTTTCAGAAACCTTTGGTTGCTAGCTTTGTTGATTTCAAAAAGGCTTTCGACTCTGTTGATCGTCATAATTTGTGGTTGATTGTGAAATCATATGGTATACCAGACAAGTTAGTTAACATAATGAAAGCTCTCTATAATAACACTGAGTCATGTGTGAGAGTTGGTAAGTCTTGTAGCAATTGATTTAGCATTACTTCTGGTGTTCGACAAGGGTGCATTTTGTCTTTTTTTCTCTTTAGTTTAGTTGTTGATTATGTTATGCGAAATTCACTTCAAGGGCCTTAAATGGGCTGGAGATACGAAAATTTCTGATTTAGATTATGCTGATGATTTAGCCCTCTTGGCAAATGATGTTGATGAGATGAACTCTTTCATTCGAGCTGTTGATGAGACTGGTAGTACAGTAGGTTTGGTTATAAACAGAGAGAAAACTAAAGTGATGAAAATTGGTCAGGCAGGTTGTGATTCAGTTAATCTGAATGGTTGCAGTCTTGAGCAGGTGTCGCAGTTTAATTACCTTGGGAGCTACGTAACTGATACTGGTGATGTGCGGTATGAGATTAACAGACGAATAGATATTGCTGCCGGGACTTTTAAGAATCTATGGAGATTGTGGAGAAATAGGCGTATACACCTAAAGACTAAAATTAGACTGTATAATAGTTTGGTTCTTTCTAGGGTTAGTATGGTAGTGAAACTTGGACGCTGTGTAAAGAACAGGAAACTAGATGCTTTTGATTCTAGATGCTTACGCAGTATCTTGGGTATTAGGTGGTTTAACTTTGTAAGTAATGATGAGGTTAGGCAAAGGAGTCTGCAACCTCCTTTAAGCAGCATATTGTGCAGAGAGAGACTCCGCTGGTTTGGCCATGCTGCCCGTATGGATAATTATAGATTGGCGAATAGGGTTATGAACAGTGTGCCTAGAGGTCTCAGAAGGAGGGGGAGACCTAGGATGCGGTGGGCAGACAATGTCAAACAGGACCTTGTTAGAATTGGTGTACAATGGCCGGATGCAGCAGATGTAGCTCAGGACAGATATGCTTGGAGAATTAAACTGCGCGGTCTGGTTGGACCTCCGTAGCCAATGGCTGCTTGAGGATGATGATGATGATGATGATGATTTACCAAAATAACAGTTTCAAAGTTGTTTTAAAACCCTAAAACAGAGCAAAAAGCTATTCCTTTGCTAACAACTTTTGAATTTACAGTTTGAGGGACAATCTGATGGTTTTTTCCTTCCATGCGTAATATAAAATAATATTCTATGCCTTAAAAACATTTTCACAGCATAGGATTTGGAAAAAAATCGATTTATGTATCAAAATAGCTATTTTTGCGCTGTTTTCTACGTTTAAAACTTTGGAAAAAGCTATTTGGTGTGTAATGACTTTGGAATTTACAGTCAGATTCACAACCTAATGCTTTATATTCATGAACCATTATTGCATAATGAGATTGTACGGTTAAAATATAGTTTAGGTGCATAGAATTTCGAAAATATCGAATAATTCATCAAAATATGAGTTTTTCAATGCTGTTTTAAACGCCTAAAACAGTGCTGAAAGCTATTGTGTGGTAACAACTGTTCAATTTACTGTCAGAGTGAGAATCTGATGGTTTGTTTCTATCAAGGCGTGATATAGAATGACATTCCATACCTTGACCCTTTAACTACCACAGGCCTTGGAAAACGAAGTACCTCAGAATACCAAACCGGCCGAGTTTTGAAATGGACTCTTCTTGGTTTGTTGTCCCCCCTTCTTTCACCCGAAGGGAGAAGGAGTTAACCGCAACCGAGCCAGGCAGAGTTCCCCTCCACTTTGTAAATTGCCTCTCATTAAGCTGAGCATCCCTTCACCTCGAAACCCATATGGTCATGAGCTACATACACCCATTGAACACGAGATATCAGACTCCAGTGACTTTTGCTCAACTCCTTTCCCAAAACAGTTTTTAAAACGCATGCTTGTTTGTCGATTTTTGAAAAGTTTTTCCATTATTATTTATTAATAATAACTTTTAAAAACTATTTAAATCTGTTTTTCTATCATAATTAGAAATTTTTCAAAAGAAAAGTTTCCAATGTTTCCATTTTTTGGATTCTGATGTAAGTTTTCTAACACCCAGCAAAGAGAAAGCTGTTATTAATAATCGAATGCATGATGAAAAAAATTAAAGAAAGATTATTAAAATAGAGGACCATAAATAGAAAGCAGTAAGAATGATGAATTGAATTTTAAAGAATAGATTTTAATACAATTGTAGACAGTACTCTAACATAAGAATCAAAAATGATTTTGTGAGAAAGGTTTGCATCTGAGGTAAAAGTAATCGAAGTGGATATTGCAAAAGATATTCGAGGAAGCAAAGACTAGATAAAATGAGAAATAAAGAAACTAAAGCAATCAGAGATTACGTAAAAATATTGGAGGTGTAAAAAATATTATTATGAATTGATGGATAAAGGAGAGGGCTAAATTTAATATGGAAATTAGAACCCGCAGGAAGAAGACGGTGAAAGCGATGAAAAAATCGTATGAAAAAAAGAATGCCGAAAAGAGGACTTCAAGAGCAAGATTGCAAAGATAAAAATAAGTGGATAGAGAGAGCAAACTGGGACCACACAACTTAAACTTGGGAGGGTGAAAAAAATAAAATTTTGTATCATTATAAGTTTTATAGAATACATTGTTAAGTAATTGAGTAAGTGATTCAATTCAGCAAATTATTAAATCAAAAGTAATCTGTTCTATTTTACATTTCAGATCATCAGTAATGTGCCTAAAAAAGTCTTATGGGTGGAGGGATTACATACTCGAGTCCAAGGACAAGATCTAGGGAGGGGGCATCTATTCCTTTTCAGAATCATAGTAAGGGTAATAGAAATAAATATTACTAAACATATTTATGTTTCATGGATTGAAAAAAAAAATAAAAAATTTAAAAAACAAGGGAAAATGATATATTACATTGGAAATACAGTATCTTGCGCACTCCCCCCCCCCCTTTCCGTTTTTTCTGCTCGATTGTGTTTCTTGTTTCCCTCTCTTCTCGAATTTTTTTTCAGATCCGGGTCTGCTCATGTCTATTGGGGTGAGGAGGATGGAATGATGCTTGAGTTAACATATTTCGTCTGAGCGGCTCTGTTTTCTGCACGATGGGCTAAATGTCCTGGTCACAGGAAAGACCCACTGTACAGTTGTTAGGAGACAGATGGAAGCCTGCCACAATCTTCCTGTTTTAATGGCACAGGCTATAGTTATCCTGCACACAAGGCTAAAATTTTACTTCCCATTTAACTGACGTCGACCTTCCCAATCCCCTCAGTGTCATCTTTTCTCCCCGAGGGCAGGGTAGATATTATCTATATACCCTCGTCAAACAGCTGCTTGTCACAGGAGTTTCACAGGTCCTCAGCAGAAGAACAGCACAAACATCCATGCCTTATCCGGGGCTCTAAACCTAGGTCCCTTTGATCAGTAGACAAACATGCTAATAAATAATAATAAATTTTTTTAGTTTATTTTTAATCTACATTTAGTGTTCCAAATGCAACTCTATCTATTTTTAGTTCCAAATACAAATGTTGTGGATTTCAAAGCAGGTAGAGAAGTCTGAGATATGAATAAGACAAGACCAAGATTGCAAAGATGAAATACATGTGGAGAGAGAGAGTTGATCTGGACAACACAACCTGAAATTGGGAGGGTGAAAAGAATGAAATTGTGTATCATTATTTATGAATTACGTTGGAAAGTAATTCAGTAAGTGATTCAATTAAGCAAATGCCTAAAACAAGCAGAAAGGATGGAAAATGACAAAAGTATGGCCCATGCCTAAAGCCAATAACCATGGCAGAGAGTGTGTGTGTGTGGGGGGCGGATAGTCAGCGTGTACCAACCTAAGATCAGGCACCACGGAAAACAGAATGGGTGGATAACAATACAAATTTGTGCGCACAAAACAATACAATATTACGGGGCCCCTGGGTATGTCCCTGTTTCTCTCGTTACCAAGAAGCTAGTCAAAAGTTGTTGTGTCTCCATCTTCTAACTACATCATTATTTGCTTAGTCAAACCACCGACACTTCAGCATCTAGAGTAGTAGTCAAGAGGAGATATTTTCTCGTTGTCGCATTACAGCGCGACAGCAAATGAGCTGCAGCAGCATTAAGAGGAAAACGAATAAAATTGTAAGGTAAACTCAAATAGAAAAAGAAATTCAGGTAACAAAAGCTTCTATTTTTTGTTTTGATCCATAATTCAATCCCCTCATCAAATAGTTACGTACTGTGTAGGCCAATACACTTAATAATACGGCTTTGGTTGAAGTAAATGTTTTCATAATTAAATAACAAATGCTATAAATTTGAATCTGAAAACACTGTCCGATCACCGAAGGTAAAGCAGCTTTGGGCGCGTTCGGTACCTGGGAGGGTGACCACTTGGGAACACCGCGTGCAGTTGGCAAAAAATCTGTTGAGGGCCCGCCATCCTCACAGATCCCTCTATTACGGCGTATTTAACTGACGGGCTCCTGTCAGACCTCTGTGGCAAGCATCTGCTTGAGGAGGTTTTTATTTTTATTTTATTTATTAATGCGCTTATTTTAAATTGTTCTTTTGATGGCGAACTTGTATCGTAAGTAAAAAGTGTCATTAATTTCTTTTGTTATTTCAATTATCAGTAGACTCACCTCAGAGCTTTTGATCTAGAATAAAAGACGTTAAATTTCTTACTATCTTGTCACAAAGGAATTATTTTTCATTTAATAATTTGTTTATTGCAGAGCTCCAAACATGCCAGTCCTGCAGTATAGGAACTAACTACCCCAAATTTGCTGTTAGGAAAATAAGACCCCCCTCTCCCCCCCACCCGAAATTTTAGTATGATTATGTAATAATATCAGATAAAGATTGAACTTATAAAAGTTAAGTGTTCTGTGTATTAATTTGTTTTCAAACCATTTATTATTATATTACGTGAAATTATATGTTTTATGGGAATTAAAATTATGCATCCATATCTATATTTTTTCAGTTCCACCAATTTTTAAAAGTTTTGCAAACCATTCTTTCGTTAAATATTCCACTATGAATTCTTTTCTAAAAATTAAATATTCCTTCAAGCAGTTGCAGTTGCCCTCAAGTAGATTACGAGCCTGCTGGGCTATCGACTAACCCTCTTGCCGAAGAAACAATGGATATGCATATGTTATCGTATGTTAATAATAAAATTACCTTATATCTGAATATTTCAATTATTTCTATTTCAACACAAATTGAAAAAAAAAGAAGAATTTTTTTCCTGATAATTATTCATCTAATGGAGTTATTTTTAACCTGAAAAAAGTCGTACCCTATGTATAGATGTGTCTTTCTGCTGCGGTCTCGCCTTACTCACAAATTTTGCCTGTAGCCTATTATACTGACAGGTTCCTGTCAGACCTCTGAGAAGGAGATGTTTGAGAGATAATTTATTTTTATTTTCATTTCATTGTATAAACTGATTATTTTCCTAAGAAACCGAATTCAGTTTCGTGAATTGAAACAAATATTTGTTCTCAGTAAAACATTTTAGAGTCGAAAAGCCATTTTACTCACTGCATCTTATCTCTAGAAACTACCCTTCAGATTGTCACTAGAATGCAACCAGTTGATGAGAATGTGACCTTCAGCTGCGGGAAACAATGGAGGTGTGACTGACTGGCACTGTGCATGGAGCGAATATCTGTGTTTTGCAGTGGTCAACAGCATGCATATTACCATTCTCTGTAACCCACCCTAACCTGCAGGGTACTGCAGTAGTAAGCGGGGAGAGCCATACCTCTAGGAAATGCAATAAAACAGAACAAAATGCTTAACTCCCATGTTTACCTTCATTCGGCAGCCAACGCTGCAAACTAAGCAAGTCGAAAAGAGACAAAAAAATGAAATAAAACATCTTTCAAAAATACATTTGCTAAGCAGAAAAGAGTACATAAAATTTAAAGCAGTATCAGAACTATGAACTTTATTTTGAGCTTTTGGAAGAAACAATTTCTAGTGAACTTTCATTTCGTCAAGAGTGAATTATGCTTGGAATAATTCCGTGATGAAACGGAAAAGTCAGCAATGAAATTATAAAGTGCTATCAATAGGTGTCGGCAGAGGGAGCTGGAAGGGAAGAGAGGGCAATTAACTCTCTCCTGGTAAAATTGATTGAAAAATAAATTAATGATAAATAACATAAGTGTAATATTATTTTCTTAAATAATGTAGTATTGATTTTTCCCTTTACGTTTCCTATGTTTTCGGAAGCATATCATTTATTTTTATTAATATAAGAAAGCATTTTTGCATATATTTAAAAAATATAAGTATCTCATTTTTTTCGTTCTATTTTGACATCCTCGTTTGCTTTGTTTTGTGATACTGTCTCTGCAACTGCTCTGATTAATGAAAGACTTGAGTCAAATATTTATATTTTGAAAAATTGATTTGCGTTCCCATTATCTGAAAAAAAAAGTTTTACTCCACTCTGAAATAATTTTTCACCCCCCCCCCCATAAAAAATTACACCGGAGCCATGCAAAAAAAAAAATGCTGCTGAAAAAAGCTTTAAAAATTAACATGATTAGATTCGAAAAATGAGATTTAATCAGTTTCTAATTCTTATATTTTTTTGTTATCAGTAATTAACATTGGGTAGAGAAATCAAACAAAAAAGGAGGGAGATTTAAATCAATGTAAACAAGTATTTTATCTGCATTGAATTCAATCTTCCATCTCCGCCAAAAGTAAACTATGCTGCCTTCAGCAAGAATATTTCCGAACTAACTTCGAGGTCAAATTATATAAAAATAAATAAATATTCCCGTCAAGCAGCTGCTTACCACAGAGATCTGACAGGAACCTGCCAGTTTTTACGCCATAGTAGAAGGTCTATGAGGAGGGCGAGACCTCAGCAGGGAAGAAACACAAACACGCCTTACCCGGGGCTCGAATCCAGGTCACCTTGATAAGTAGCCAAGAAACATATTAATAAATTGCATGCCGAGATGTGCTGTTGAAAAATGGTTCAGGAATTCATCAGATGGAGGAAGCTTCACAACTTCAGTATTTTTTTACCAGCAGCCTAAAGTAAATGAAGATCAGTATTGCATTTAGCGAAATGACGCTAGTCTTAGGAATTTATGCCTTTGGACATAAATCATGAACACTTGACTATTTACAACACAATTACATTTCTTGAAATATTCCCTATCACCTGTGACAAATACGCTATTCACACGAAAAAAATCGGACCAGTTGTAGAGGCAAAAGTTTAAAAAAATAATTGAAAAAAAAAATACGAATAAGCCATCTGATTCTAATTTTACTAAAAGAGGCAATATGTACGAAAGTTTTGTAGCGTTAAAAAAATATATATAATCCTGGTTTCTTAGGCAAAAATTTAAGAAAGTTCACAGTGGTATTCGCAAAAATATTAGGAAAGTACCTAGTTATAAAGTTACCTAGTTATAAAAGGAAAAGTAGCTCCACTTTGTGATCTGTCTGCCTGTGTGTGCATATTTTTTTCGTATTTCGAAATATTATTAAAAATTCTTTTTGATTAGATAGATATTGATGAAATATTACAATCGCACTTTCCTCGAATATTTCAATAACGTCCTATAATGGTGGAAAAAGTGTGAAAATGCCACAATATTTAACAAACATTGCTAACGATATGTTTATGATAGAAATTTGAAATTTGCATGATAGGTTATGGTGGTTACATAGTTTACATTGGCAGCAATGATTGGCTTCGTGCATCCAAAATATAGCTGGGAAAATGCAATTTTTTGTTTAATGAGAAACTCCATTTGTGTGGTAAAGGTACTAATAAAATATTCATGACTGCATTTTTCCAATCATCCATTACATCAAATTTCTAATATGAGAGGAATGTAAAGATCGAAAATATGAACTTCATTCTTTTTGAAAACGACTATCCCTTTTTCACCAGAGGCGATATGTATTCTTCTAGTTGCTAATTGTGTTCCATTTCCTTCTCTCGTAAGTCATATGGAAAAATTACGAAAATAATCGATCTAAAGATTTTTTATTATCAGAATGTCAAAGCGTATTTTTCTTCTTATTTGGGAAGGGGGGCAATGTTGCCTCTCTGTAAATGTTACTAACAATCAGCTAAGCTATTTGTTGAAATTTATATCGAAGAATATTTTGAGCTGACTAATATCCTTCTATGGCTTTTATGGCAAACTTACTGGAAGCTGTGAGAGGGGGGGGGGGGGCTATTTCTAGATTGTCAAGTATGGCAGGTTACGTTGGTAGTGAATTTATAATTTCCTGTCTTAGATTTCCAGACACATTTCTCATTAATTATGAGTGTATTCCTTAAAAACCTTAAAGAATACAATGCTCATTGTAAAAACTGGAGAAACGGAAATTAGTGCCTAAAAGTAGCAAGGTGACTGTTTGGCTCTACTCTATAGTTTTCAGGTTCGAGTCCCAAATATAGCAGCGTTGAGATTTATTTACATTAAATCCAAACCCTTCATTGGGTGAGAAAGCAGAACCGATGGACTTGGAACGATGCCTTCCTGCGGTTGCGACGTAACGCCGTGGTCCGTGTGGAGGTAAACCACACTCTGTGCACTTTTATTGATGGCCTTGAAGGAAGGTTTCCATCTGTCTCTTAACAACTGCCCAAAGAGTCTTCTTATTACCTGGCATTTAGCTAATTGTGTGCACGAGTATGCCACTGAGAAGTAAATAACTCTACTAAATAAAGGTATCTGCTGTAGAGTGATTTTATAAAATGGATTTTAAAATAACACTTCTGCTAAGATTTTCAACAAATTTTGCTATTTTTTCGAGCCGTAATTCCAAGCTACAGTACGGAACTTATATAATCCTCCCCCACGAAAAACTAGCATATTCACTGGGAAAACCCAACGTTTTAATTTTATTGTTTTTTTTCTTTGTAAGTACACCTATCCCTCGATTTTCACGGTACTCAGTTCACACAATTTTGGCTTTGCCCAGTCAAAAAATGCAACCAGTTTCCATTTACACGGTGGCAAATGATGTTAATGAGATGAACTCTTTCATTCGAGCTGTTGATGAGACTGGTAGTAGAGTAGGTTTGGTTATAAACAGAGAGAAAACTAAAGTGATGAAAATTGGTCAGGCAGGCTGTGATTCAGTTAATCTGAATGGTTGCAGTCTTCAGCAGGTGTCACAGTTTAATTATCTTGGGAGCTATGTAACAGATAATGGTGATGTACGGCATGAGATTAACAGACGAATAGGGATTGCTGCCGGGACTTCTAAGAATCTATGGAGAGTGTGGAGAAATAGGCGTATACACCTAAAGACTAAAATTAGACTGCATAATAGTTTGGTTCTTTCTAGGGTTAGTTATGGTAGTGAAACTTGGACACTTTGTAAACAAGATAACAGGAAACTAGATGCTTTTGATTCCAGATGCTTACGCAGTATCTTGGGCATTAGGTGGTTCAACTTTGTAACTAATGATGAGGTTAGGCAAAGGAGTTTGAAACCTCCTTTAAGCAGCATATTGTGCAGAGAGAGACTCCGTTGGTTTGGCCATGTTGCCCGTATGAATAATTATAGATTGGCGAATAGGGTTATGAACAGTGTGCCTAAAGGCCTCAGAAAGAAGGGGAGACCTAGGATGCGGTGGGCAGACAATGTCAAACAGGACCTTGTTAGAATTAGTGTGCAGTGGCCAGATGCAGTAGATGTAGCTCAGGATAGACTTGCTTGGAGAACTAAATTGCACGGTCTGGTTGGACCTCCGTAGCCCATAGCTGCTTGATGATGATGATGATGATGATGATGATGACTGAGACGTACATAGAAAGGAAATCTCAGTCAGTACCGTGTAAATCGAAACTGGTTGCATTTTTTGACCGTGCAAAGCCAAAATTGTGTGAACTGAGTACCGTGTAAATCGAGGGATAGGTGTACTAATAAAATATTATTATTTAAATTTTCCAAATCATCGTTGGTTCGAATTATCACTGTTAAAGTGTACAAAATTTGTAAAACGATAAATTTCGTTCTCTTTGAAAAGGAACATCCTGTATTCTCCAGAGGTGATATAAGTAGTTTGTTCACAACCGGCGGTACCCCCACTAGTGCTTTCCCCCTATGACGTCACAGGCCACGCCAACTTCCGCACCTCCACCTATGACGTAACACGACGTAACATTACATAGCATGACGTAATCATTGCACAATCATTACGGAACAGGTCACGCCCCTTTATTAATCAATATTTCATCCCCCTTTATTAAAAGCCCCCCTTTCCCCCTCAGTGGCGCCATCTGTTGACAGTGAGTAGTACTGTTTTCCCAAAAAACCTTATTTTAAATCTAATTTCTCGTTTTCGGACCCCCCGGTCGCCCCACCTATATTTTAAGCCCTCCCCCTTATTAAAAAAAACCCTGGCGCCATCTGTTGACAGTGAGAAGTACTATTTTTCCAAAAAACCCTTGTTTTAAGTCTAATTTATCGTTTTCGGACCCCACGGTTGAACCTATATTTTAAGCCCTCCCTCCTCTTGCAGACCCCCTAGTTGACCTATATTTTAAGTCCTACCTATATTTTAAGCCCCCCTCCTTCCCGCTGATGCAAGTCTCAGAATAATTGCATGGAACGATTGGTTGTTGCAGTAATAAGTACTTTGCTCTGTGTCACGCGTTTATCCGATGGGGTGATGTGTAAAGGTTACGGTTCTGGCTGTATATAACCGATGAAAAAGGTTTGGCTTTTATTCTGAGCTACACGTTAGGGGGTGCCGACATGGATTTTGATGTGTGGCTGAGTGACGAGGACTCGGGGTACGAGTCCGATCCATCGCACTACCCATTCTGAGAACGTCGTTACGTGTATCGGGACCTGTGACTGTGCCTCCTCCTTCACCACCGCCTCCGCCTCCGCCAGTCACTATTAAGATGTTGCCGCGACCTGGACTTAGTGGTCCGATGCTACAGGCTGTTCTCGTTGATGACACTACCCCGCCACCACCTATAAGGCTGCAACGACCTCTGGTGATGAAGCCGCCCGAAACCTGGCCCCCGGGACTACCGCAGAGTGTTGTGCAGGCGCTGAGGCATAAACGACAGAGACGTCTGTAGACCCTGCCTGTGTGAAGACGTCAAGTGTTTTTGTCTCCAGATACTCGAACTAATGCAACTATGCAAAACATCTGTATGGTTGTAGACCTCGACGGTTTCCATGTAAATGGTCGTTTCCTAGTACGTGAACTTGTTTGTGCAACTCTGAATGGGAAATGTGGTGTCTATCGTTTCAATCTTCAACATCACCAATCTTTGTCAGTAAAAGACAGATGGACAGCCATCTACGTGTCTAAATATGGGATAGGTCTACCCTTTCATCCTCTGCGTCGTGAAAAGTTGTGGTCGTCAGATCACGTCCCTAATATCGTGAAATATGCTTACAAACTTGCACATACTGAAGAAGCTACTGTGGTGGGTTACAAAGGAGGTACTGTGGAAAGAATTCTCTTGGAACAATTAAATCTTCCCAGCGTTAATCTCGAACTTTACGGCTGCCCCAAATATTGTGATCTCCCCAAAGTTTCCGGGTTCGAGTGCGGATATCACATCGGAGAGGACGTCCACTGCTCTTTAGCCGAAACAGTTGCTTTCTTCGGATGGATCGATCGTCGCCTCGTCGAGAACATGTCCCAACAAACACTCTTCTTCTTCTTCTTTCACATCCTTCGAGTTCTGGACCTCTTTGTAAAGAGAGCCTCGGCCCTCTTATCATCAGGTCCACGGGCAAAGTGGGCAGTGGGTGAATATGGACAACAATGAAAGGACTGGCACAGTGATAGGCCAGCAATCTTACATTTTGGCATATGGGCATTTGGCCGCAGGCCGCCCTGTGTCTGGGATGCAAAAGTAAGGATGGAATCCAGTTTCATGTCGGGGGGAGAGTAGTTACGTGGAATAATGAGAGCTGATGTGTTGGGTGATATGTGTAAAAGTTGCTGGGGTTAAGATATTAAAGAAGAGTAATCTCTAGTTCCATGAGTGAAATTTGACAGGAGAATTTCCATGTTTAATTGTTAGGTTATAAGTATTTTATATTTTTTTTTTGAGAAAATTAATAGCAAGTAATAGATTTTTTTTTTATTATTATTATAGGACCCCCCCACCCTCTGATGAGAGGGGGGAAATTGTGGTTGGAGAGGGAGGGAGGTGAACAAGCAAAAGTTATGTAGTTGAATAGTTATCAAAGGTAAGTTGCAGATCAAAATCAATTGAGAATGGGTATTAGGAGTGAGGGGGAGATATAAAGAGTGTATATCATATTATAAGATTTTTATTATGATGATAACATCTATAGGCATATATAGAAATATTAATAATGCATATTATTTTTTTTTTCAAAATGTAGGTACATGTTAATACCTTAACTTAAAGTGTTAAAATTATATTAATTATGATAATATAATTATTTGTCCAAAATGCATCTTTTATTTGTCCCATATGGCTCTTTTGGTGGCATCTGGATCTTTTGTTGTCCCTTAGGATCTTTTATATAGAAAAAGGTAAGGGGAACCAAGCTAAAGGGAGAGAGGTAAGGCGAGGAGTGAGAGGGAACTAGTAAAACCTCCCAGTAAGGTAAATGAAGAGTGCAAGGGCTTTAAAATGAGCTTTACAATTTTTGTGTGTGGGGCCAAGGATAGTTTGTACAGTGTAGTTAGTGATTCCAAGGGAAAAGAGTGTCTGGTATAGATTGTTTCTGTGTACGGTGTAGATGGGACAGTGTAAAAGGAAATGTGGAATATCCTCAATTACCTTGCAGGTGTTGCAGAGTGCTGTAGGAGATTTGTTGAAAATGAAGAGGTCTTTGTTAAGTATAGTTGTACCTGTTCGTAGTTGGTGTATGGCTGTTTGGGCTTTTCGGGTTAAATACTTAAAGTGAAGTGTATGTGGGATGGCAGCTATGTTGGCTCTGAATGTGTTTTTAGAAGATGCTTGTTGGAACCAGTTAATAGTCCAGTTGGTGTGAGATATTTTGTCAAGTTCATTAGAGTGGAATTTATAGGATATAGGAGAGTGGTAATTTGGTGAAGGGAGTGTGAGTCCTTGTTTAGCCAGGGTATCTGCTGTGTCATTGTGTTCAATATTACAATGTGAGGGTATCCAGTGAAAGGTAAGTGTTTTGTGGGAAGCAATTTTGAGAAAGGTTGTATTTGTGTTTGCTGATGCTATGAAGTGCAGATTTGGAATCAGTGAATATGTGTATGTTGTCTTTGTGTTGTCTTGCTGTCCCATTCTAATGCCATGTGGATGCCAGCAAGTTCAGTAATAGTGCTACTTACTGCATGGCTCATTTTTATAATGTGTGAGAATTTATGATGAGGTGAGTGAAAGGCTGCAGAGCCATGTGTAGTGTTTGGGAGGTGAGAACCATCAGTAAAAATTGTGAGGTCAGTGTTTGGGATAGTGTCTAAGAGTAGTTCAGCTGCAATTTTAAGTTCCTGAGGTAAGTGATTGTGTTTTTGGGAGATGTTAGGCAGTGTTAAGTGTACAGAAGGTTTTTTAATTGTCCAAAAGGGGATTGTGAATCTAGGTGTAAATGGTTTAATGTTTTTCCAATTGGGGTACAATGGGTGCTGTTTTATGATAAAGGGCAGTGGGAGATGTGTTGTTGGGAGATTCAATTCTGTGGATGGAAGGATGGGTGGGGTGAAGGTGTTTCAGTTTTATGTAGTGGTTACATGTGAGTTTGTGTCTGATGTTGTCGAGAGGGGGCATGTTGGCTTCTGCCCATGTGGCCAAGTTTGGGCAGCCAGTTCTTAGACCCAGGGCTAGTCTTATGGCTCTAGTTTGAATGGTCTCAAGTTTGGTGAAATGCAGAGGAGGGGCAGAGTGAAGTGCTAGAAGGCCATAATGGAGTCTGCTGTTGATGCAGGCCTTGATGAGGGAGATCATGGTTTTATCACTGGCACCCCAGCTAGCTCTTGTGATGGTTCTGAGTATGTTGAGTGCTCCGTTACATGTGGATTGAGTGTTTTTGATGTGTTGTTGCCATGTAAGCTGTCGGTCTATAGTTAGCCCTAAATATTTATAGTGTTTGACAGTAGGAATGGTTAGATTGTTGATGTTTATGTTGAGGGAGTTTGTGTTTTTGAGATTATGTGTTATGGGTAAGACCGCAGATTTAGATGCAGAGATGGCTAATCCCCATTTGTTGGTAAAGTCAAGTACTTGATTGACTGAAGTTTGTAGAGTAGTTTCAATTGTGTGGATGTCTTTTCCTTTAGTCCAAAGCACAATGTCATCAGCAAAAATGGAGCACTTAGTATCATTACTTAGTGTTGTGGGGAGGTCATGAAGGAGAATGTTAAAAAGTGTGGGAGAAACCACACTGCCCTGTGGTAGTCCCCTAGTTAGATCATGGGGGTCAGAGAGGGAAGTCCCCAGTTTGACTTTGACCCTTCTCTGGGTGAGAAAATTTTTAATAAAGTGTAAAATGTTGCCTGTAATTCCTAGTGTCTGTAATTTGAATATTATACTGGTGTGTGAGGCAGTATCAAAGGCAGAGGAGAGGTCTAGAAAGACACAGCAAAGAATTTCTTTGTTATGTAGGGCAAGTTCTGCTGAAGTGATTAGGTCAAAGAAATTATCTGTGGTTGTCATGTGCTCTCTAAAGCCTGTTTGGCAGAGGGGGAGAGTTTTTTTGACTTTTAGGAAGTATTGAAGTCTGGAGAGCACCATTCTTTCTAGTATTTTGAGTACACATGATGTAAGTGCTATGGGTCTGTATGAGCTAAATTGTGATGCTGGCTTGTTTGGTTTTAAGATAGGGAGAATATGAATGTCTTTCCATTGAGTGGGGAATGTGTGTTGTTGCCAGCAGCCATTGTATATATGTAGCAATGTGGTGAGAGCATGTGTGCCCAGATGTTTGAGTGTGATGTATGTGATATTATCAGGCCCTGGGGTGCTTTTCTTTTTTGCATGTTGAATAGCATTGAAGAGCTCATGCTGTGTAATTGGTAGGTTGATGGCGGGAAGTGTGCATGGTGGCTCAGTTGCTAGATTCTGGTTCATGAAAAGGCAGTGCTGTTGGTAGATGGGTGAGTTAGCTAAAGGGTTTATGTTGATGAGATGGGAGGCAAATTGATTTACTCCTTGTGTTGTGGACAGGTTGTTTGCCCACAGAATGGTATGCCAGGGGGCTAACGGTTGAGCCTGGGTCTTGAGGGATCTGATGACGGACCAAATGAGTGTAGAGTCAGTTCTAGGGTTTATGTTATTACAAAAGTTCTTCCATTCTTTTCTTTTGGTGGTGAGTCGAAGGCGCCTAAGCGAGGCATTTGCCTTATTGAAAGAGTTGATGGCAAGTGGCGTAGGGTGTCTTCTGGCCGTGTCTTCTGTTTTTCTCCTTATGTGTAGTTGTTGTGTGATAGCAGGGTGGTGTTTGGTGAAACCAGTCATGTGTTTGGTGGTAAATTTGTTAGCATGTATGCTCTGTGTGACACTTGTGTAGAAGGAGGTAGTCTTGTCAGGTGTTTGGGTGATGATGCTGGTTTCACAGTGTGCAGAGAAATTGTGCCAGTTAATGTGAGTTTTGGTTGTGTATGCAGTAGGTTTAATGCCTTGAAAGGTGAGGAATATTGGGAAGTGGTCACTAGCCCATGTAGAGTGGTGCACTTGCCAGTTTAAAATAGGGGAAAGGTCTGTAGTTGAGAGGGTAAGGTCATGAACTGACTCATAAGGGGGTTTGGTGAAGGTGGGTGAACCATCGTTGTGTATGGCCAATTGGAAGTGTTGGATGAAAGTTTCAATCTGTGTACCTCTGTTGTTGGTGAAGTTGCTTCCCCAGAGGGTGTTGTGGGCATTAAAGTCTCCCAGAATTAGATTGGGGCCAGGCGAGAGTGAGAAAATGTGTTCAAAGTCTTTAATGAGTGTGTTTACATTTATACGTGCATTAGGATATAAGTAAATGTTGTAAATGTTGAGGGTAATGTCCTGTAATTTGATATTAATTCCTACAATGTCCATGTAAGAGTAAGTATAAGGGTTTGGAATCAGGCAGTGAGGGAATTTTTTATGAAATGGAGTAGTAGAATTGGAGTGTGATCTGTTGGTGTTTGCTCTGTGTATAATGTAAGGTTTGTATCTGAAGTTATCTGGAATTCTAGTCTCATTAAAGGCCAAAATTGGGATGACGTGTTTATTAGTGAAAGCTTTAAGCTCAAGAACTTTGTTAGGAAGGGATCTGCAGTTCCATTGGATGCAGGAGCAGGGGGGAAGGTTGTCAGGAGGAGAGAGGGAGAGACTACAGAGAGGGTGGGGGAGGGGGCAGAGTTAATGCAGCTGCTGAAGGAGAGTCACAATGGTCTGTATGGCTATGGTGAGTTGGGGGGATCTGTTTTGTGGTGGAAGAAGTGCATCGATGATAGGGACTATTAGTTTAATTAGTTGATGGATGAGTGTTTGTTGGGGGGGGGGGGGATGAGGATTGAGTTTTTGCCAATGGTGTCCTCTTTGCTCTGGTTCTTCGTAGATAATTTGTTATAGCTCTTTTGGTGGAGAATTTGGGTGATGGGGGAGGAGTTTGTCCATGTGTGGGTTGATTTTGAGCAACTTCCTCTGAGGTGGGGGTGGTAGAGGCAATTCTGTTTGGTAATGGAAGGAAAATGATGGGGGAGGTGAGATCAATTGTGTAGGTGGGGGGGATGGGTGGATGTGGAGGGAAGATTAGGTAATGTTGTTGGCAGGGCTGCAGCTGTGGGTGTGGGAAGGGGGAGTAGTGGAAGGGAAGAAGGCAACTGCGGAGGAGTTGTGATAGAGGGATTGGTGATGGGAGCTGTGTCAGGTTTGTTGTTTGAGTAAGATGTGGCTGCAGTTTTTATTTTAATGGCCCTCAGTCTAACAGCGCATTTGCCATATGTGGCTACATGGGAGCCTCCACAGTTGCAGCAGAGTAAAGGAAGATTTCGCTTGCAATCCTGCGACATGTGAGGCTGGGCGCAGTATTTGCATCTTGCGGAGCTTCAGCATATTTTGATTATATGGCCGTGTCGTTGACATTTAATGCATTGAGGGGGGGGGGGTTGTGTAGGGAGATACATTGTATGAATTTAGACCTAATTCAACCTTTGGGGGAAGGGGGAGAGAGTTGAAGTATAGTATTACTTTGTCAGTATTTCTTCTTATGGTGCTGCCATCCATGGTGTGGTGTGCATATGTGATACGTTTTATCTTATGGACATCGTAATCAGTCAGGGCTTCAAGGATGCTTTGGTCAGATAGATATTTGTCCACTCCTTCTATAGATCCATAAGGTTTTTTGTAAGATTCAGGGAATTTAGATTTTATTTGAACATTGTGTATATGGGTGAGGGCCATGAGTTTGTTAGCTTGGTTTTGAGTTTTTACATGGACAAGGAATTCTCCTCTGTGGGTAAATCTAACTTCAGAAGGTTTTTCTATGGTTGAATTAATGGTTTTAGTGATAATGTTTATGTTGAGGATTTGTAGTAAATTTGTGGGGGAGGAAAAGAGGAGAACAGGGACATAATCTGCAGAGATTGAAAAATCACAAATGGAGTCGTTATCAGAAGAGGTAGACTGTTTTCTTGATCTTTTCCTATTTTGTACTAGGGTCCATTGGTCAGCGGTAAGTTGTTCTGTTGAGGAGATTGTTCCATTTGAGGTTGAGAGAGATTTTCATGGGAAGGGATATTATTATTTATGAGTTCTGAGGAGGTGGTTGAAGCAAAATTTTTGGGGTTAGCTAAATTGGAAATCGATGGGCATCTGCCAGCTGAAAAAGAAGAGGTTGAGAGGGTAGCCTGATTGCTGGCGCTAACCCTAGCGCCAGACGCTATCGCTGTTGCCATACTGACCTTACTTGGCTGGTGAGATGGTTGATGTTGCAGGCTCTTCTCTGCAGCTTTTTCAAGCGATCTGGAGTCAGAATTCTCTGTGGGATGGATGCCAGGGTCCTTGGAGGAAGCGTTTTTCATTCTTGGAGAGGAATCAGTCGATATAATTGCCTAAAAGACGTCTAAAAACACGGAGAGAAACAAAACACAACTTGTCTTGTTCACAGTCGATCCGGGAGTCCTGATTGGTCGTTCCTGATTGGTCGTCCAGGGTGGTGCGGCTCTCCAGTTAAATAGCGAGAGAGCGCCGTGTGCCACATTGTTCACGATGCAGCCTAGCAGTCTAGATGCATGGTGTCTCGGTGAAGATGTGTACGTCATGCCCTCGCTGTTCAAAAATAAGTTTTCTGTGCACGTACGCCGCTACAAGAAATATGAAAATGGTGAACTCATCTACCCTACACCGGCGGGAGTTAACCTCTCCATACCTGAATGGGAGGCTTTGTGTGCCGCAATGAAAATCGGTGCCGATCAACAGACATGGTACGTGATGCACGGTTTACGTGCCTACATGTATCGCACTGCAGGTGGTGAACGCTGTGTCGACTTCATCAAAGAATCAGCCGACCAAAGAACTCTGCAGTTCCGTGTGGTGAGACACTGTATAACATTGAACGCTTCGCAGTGGTTCACGCTGGCTATCCACTTAGACAACGTGTGTGGAACTCTCAAAGATCACCATCTCCGTACAGCTATTACGGAACATTCTGAATCCATTCGTCCTTTCCTGCTGGGTCCTGTTTTCGACGGCCCCGATTGTGTTTACCCGCTGCTGGTGAATATTTTTCAGCAAGAACTTATGCGCGTGATACAGTTAGATGGACTGCAACCCGAAGAAAAAATACCGACCATCGTAGGGTGGTCTGGTGACTTGGACATTAACGCTCTAGCACAGGTATTTGTGGATACGGCCTGGAAACGAGGTCTATTGAATTTTGTAGATTCTGGTTTTGTTTGCAATCTAAAATATAATGCTATTGTCGACGAGGCAAAAAATTAAATGTATAAATTAAATAAATAATTGTAACCTTATATAATGTGTCTGTCTTTTCATCCCATGTCATTTTAGTCTTGGTATGGATAGGAGAAAGAAGGGTAGTGTAATCGTGACATTGTTAACGAGAGCAGTACTTGTGTTAGAACTTATGGCTCCTAGTAAAAATGTTCAGTGTGGGGAGTCAAAAACCTTAGACGGCGAATACAAAATTCATGTGTCTAACTTAACAGTGGATGTGGTTACACTTTCACTACATCAATGGCAAAAACTGGTGGGGTACGATGTCTGGGTGCAGCAGAAAACAAAACTTTGGAGTTCCATTATTTCGACCCCGAAAGAGGATTCGGTAGTGTAAAAAAGTTAGCTCTGAATACAGGGCTACCACAGAAACTCGTCCGAGAATTGTTAGAAAAGCAGCCTGCCTACACGCTACATAAACCTGTTCAGAGAAAGTTCCCCCATAACAAAGTTCACGTCACAGGGCTAGACGAACAATGGCAAGCCGATCTCATGGTCGTGAAAAATCTAACTCGCTTCAATGACGGGTATCGCTACATATTAACAGTCATCGATGTGTTCTCGAGATACGGGTGGGCAGTGGCCATGAAGGCTAAAACAGGGAAAGAAATGGTGTCAGCTTTCAAAAAAATCCTTTCCAAGGGTCGATCCCCAATGAATTTAAATACGGATCAGGGTACGGAATTTACCAACAGAGTGTTCCAGAAATTCCTGAAAAAGAAAGGTATTCGGTTCTTTGCTACCTACTCCGACAAAAAAGCAGCTTTGGTGGAGAGATGGAATCGTACCCTACCCGAGAGACTGGGGAGATATTATACACGCAATAATACCTACCGCTACCTGGATGTGCTACCGTGTGTTGTAAGGGGATACAATGCCACCGTTCACAGTGCACATGATATGGCGTGACCTTATGCAATGAAGACGTTGTGTGGGTTCGACTCTATCGCAATCTGACCGTAGTAAAAGAAGAACCAGCATTTAAAGTGGGGGACACGGTTCGACTAGCCAGTGTAAAAGCACCCTTCAAGAAGGCAGGTACGCATTTGTGGACCGAAGAAATATTTATAGTCGACAAGGTATTACAACGTCAGCCACCCATGTATGTCGTAAGGGTTTCCGAGGGAGAAGTGTTGAAAGGCACATTCTATAAATCAGAACTTCAAAAAGTGACAGAACCCGAACTTTACACGGTCGAGAAAATAATCGAGAGAAAAGGTTAAAAGGCATTGGTCAAATTTCGCGGATATCCCAAACCTTCCTGGATCCCTAAAAAATGGATAGTTTCTACCTGACCCTTCCCTCCACGGCTAGTCAGAATATATCCGAACAATTCACAGACCGATTTCACAGTCCGTCTGACACAACCCCTAAGACTGAACGGAAAATGGAAAGTGGGACTAGCAGAAGTTCACTTACCTGTGAGCTGGTACAATGTGGACGGTTCTAATGACACACACTGAATATTACGCCCCTGCCACCCCTGAAGAATACAAGAAAATTAAACTTAAAGCGGGCAAAATAACTCGAATGGAACTGTTGTCTCTCCTCACCACACAGCACCCCAAAGAAATAATAATTTCCTATAACAGCGGTTACTGGGTATTCAAACCGAGTGAGGGATACATGGGTGATGTTTCCTAAAACGAATTTCGGCAAACTTCTGTGTATCTGTGAGAGAGAAGTTGACAAACCCTTCCACCAACGATTTGCCAGCAAACTTTCAAATACACCAACTTTCGACATAGATGACGAGTGTTATTTCTACGTGATCCCCCCAGGTAATTTCCAAGAACGAAAGGTACCCCACGGACGATACGAAACTGCTGAATCATTATTCGATGCAATGAACCAGATGCTACCCTACAGGCTGAGAAAAGCTTACCGTTTCAAGCAACAGGCAGATCACACCGTATTGATGGATACAGACAAGTTAGGTGATAGTCACGGTGAACTGTTGCTTGTTGTGAATCCTGCCGTCAGAACCAGTAATAACGAAGCCATTGTTGCAGTGTATCAGCAACCTCATTACTACCCCCTTGCAAGGAACAGTTTCGAGAGTGTGAGAATCTTCCTTCGCACAGACACCGGAGAACCTCTGCATTTTAAATTCGGTAAAGTTTTAGTCAAGTTACATTTCCGTCATGAGGGTTAAATTCATTCCCCCTTCCGCAGACGCCTACGTGAGCTACTACAAGAGCCAAACGGGGAAGGGTGTGTTCCGTTGTCCTCGTTATCAGAGAGGTGATGGGTTAGGAAGCATCTTTGCTAGGATCGGACGTTTCATCAGCCCTCTCCTACGACCTGCGCTGTCTACCTTGCGTAAGGGAGGGCTACGGTTCGTTTCAGAGATGTCCCAAGGGCAAAACTTCAAATCTGCAACCAAAGGGGGCTGCGTGAAGCAGGCGCCGACCTCTTGTAACGTGCCAGTTCCAAGCTGCAGGGAAGGAAAGGAATAAAACGCCGTCGTCAGCACCCCAAGGTTCATAAAGTGAAGAGACACTGTACTGTGCAGGACGTGTTTTCATCATTTAGCATTCAGAAAATTCACACTGATCTGGCCGCTGCGCCAATTCAGAACTGGATCTGTTTTTGGTCCCACCCACTGTCTCACAATTAGAAAGAGGCTGCTATGTCAATTATTTACCTGTGGCTTCCTTGGAAGGTAATGCACCACTCGAATTCATCGTGAAGGGAACGGACGATTACATTGATCTATCTCGATGTCACTTACGTCTCGTCTTGAAAATTGTAAAATCCGATGGTACAGCACCGTCGGAAGTGATCTTCCACGCCCTCTTCAGCCAGGTAGATGTCTTCGTCAACGATCATCTCGTGAGTGCTTCCCACACCCTGTACCCCTACAGGGCGTACCTAGAGACTCTATTGAATTACAGCACCGATGCCACATGAAGCCAGCTAGGTACCTCGCTCTGGTACCTCGATACCCCCGGTAAAATGGAACTGACCAGCAGGGATAACGAGGGATGGCATCAGCGCAAGGGCTACGTCAAACCAACCGGTATCGAGCTCATCTCGTGGATCCACGCCGACCTGTTTAATCAAGATCGTTACCTACTCAATCAAGTCGACCTGAGACTGCGTTTGCTGAGATCCAAACCCGAATTCTGTATCGTGACAGGTGAAGCGTACCCCTCTAACAAAGTACAGATACACGAAGCTGAATTTTTCGTGCGTAAAGTCAAACCCACTTCAGGTGTCATCCTCGCACACGCTCGTCTGCTGGGTTCGGAGAGTGCCAAGTACCCTCTGCGAAGAACGGATTTACGTATGTTTTCCATCGCTTCGGGCCTGACGAGTGTGAACTGTGACAATTTGTTTCTCGGTCAGCTCCCTGTACGTCTGGTACTGGGTATGCTGGAAAGTCACAAGCCTGAATGGATCGTACGAAAAATATCCCTTCAACTTCCAACATTTCGACTTAAACTATATCAGTCTTCACATTGACAGTGATCATCAGTCCTACAACCCCGACTTTGCGAATGGGCGCTATCTCCGCTGTTACCAGGTATTATTGGAAGCTGTGGATGCCTGGAAATCCGATAGTGGTATTAACTTATCGCGAAAAGCCTATGGGGAAGGTTTTACATTGTTTGGATTCCAATTGACCCCCGAGCAACGTGAATGCAATCAAGTGTTTTCTTTAATAAAGAGTGGGAGTGTGAGAGTCGAATTAAAGTTTGCCAAGCCGCTACCCGCATCAGTCACTGTGATCCTGTATGCTGAATACCAGAATTTGTTGGAAATCCTATTGGATCGTAAAGTCCTGTTTGACTACAGCTCATGAATACCTATCAACTAGAATCCATCCTTTCGATGTTACCAACAAGTCTCGGAGTGTTCCCCCGTGACAGACTACCTGGCAGAATCAATCAACCAGAATCTACAATACCGATCTGTCCTCCCTACTCGGAACCCACTGGATAAGCAGTTTACAAGAAAGGAATGCACATGGATCACTTTGGCCACTGGGTACGAATCCTGATATCTCCATGCAAGAATACTATAGTCGACTAGGTATACGCCACGTCTTACATCCTTCGATACCTCTGCAGGACCCCCTGGGAGACACTTGCGGTGCTCACTGTCTGTATTTCCTGTTTAAAAGAGCGTGTGGTTCAGCTCTTCCCACAGTACTGCATCGTGATTAGACGTGTCGAGTAGACTTTAACGATTGTATGGTAGTGCGATGGCTCTCCGCACTCCTTCAAATATTGTAATTGCTGCTCCTTCACAGTGTGGAAAGACGACTTTCACTCTGAAACTCATCAAAGAAGCAGCTCAAGTATTCGAACCCCCACCCCAACGTGTCGTTTACTGCTAGGGGGAGTGGCAGCCTGCCTTTGAACCCTTAAAGAAAACGGTGGAATTTTATGAAGGACTACCTACGGATCTGGAATTTGATTCCCTCAGACCTACGCTTCTGGTGCTGGATGACTTGATGGAACAGTCTGTAGCCAGCGAACGCATATCACAATTGTTTATTCGTGGGAGTCATCATAAAAATATCACGTTTGTCCTGATCTTACAAAATCTGTTTTTAAAGGGAAGACATTCGAGGACTATATCGCTCAATGCTCACTACATGTTTTTATTTCGCAATTGTGGTGATGCTTCAGAAATAACCCACCTGGCGAGACAAGTGTACCCCCATCAATCTACACTCCTGACGGATGCTTATAGGCTGGCTATACAGGTAACCTGTGGCTATTTGTGTGTTGACCTTCATCCCAGAACGTTGGACGGTGAAAGGCTCCGTGCAAAGATTCTTCCATCAGAAGAACCTGAAATACTTTACGTTCCAAATGAAAAATCTCAAGGCCCGTTCCTTCAGTGCTTGCCAAAACTAGGGGAAAACTGATGAAGCACATCTCCGACCCCCAGATGTATGCTCTATGTGAAGTGTGTTCCAATTTCTTAAAAGAAAATATACCTGTTTCCCACAGAGTATTAAAGAATTTACGTCAGCACAAGACGGTCATAAGGAGTTTAGCGAGCAAGCGTACATCTGTGCGAGACAAGAAAAGTCTCCTACAACGTGGTTCAGGGTTCTTTATACCCCTGCTGACTGCTGCCCTCCCTCTGTTGGTCTCGCTATTTAAAAAAAATGATTTCTGTAAAAGCTGTGCAGAGGAAAAACATAAGGAAAAAAGTATGTGATTTGGACTCGGAGATGAAGAAAATATTGGAGTCTGGCGATGCCGACGATAAATCCGAAAAGTATCTGACTGCTTTGAAAAATTATTTGTTATTCACAAAACAGCTTGACACTCCACAGGAACTAAAAGTCAACATCCCCCGAAGCGCTATAGCTGAAGAGCGCCCCCAAAAAGACATTGCCGTGCCCATCCGACGTAAGAAAAGAAAATTATCCGAGTGGTCTGCATATTGAAACCTTCTATAAAAAAAATTTCCAAGACTTGTGTGCTTGAAGACATGTATTAAAAAAACCAAGTATTAAAAATGTATCTTAAAAGATATCCAATAAAAGAAAGTAAAACTGATATTTGCGTCTTGTCCGTTTTTTACGTCTCTTGGTCCATTCAGTGTTTTCACTCTTCTACTCCATTCCTTTAATTAGTTTACTACACAATACATAGTTTCCCGAAACCCGGAAGTCATGGTTGAGAGAGCAGCGCATGCTGACGGGAACCAATGAAAAGCACCGATGCATCCAAGCTTAGGACGCTCCGAAGAGGGACCAATGAGAAGCCTGGATGCATCGATGCTTAGAGAACTAGTTCGGCTGAGGAGCATTGCGCTGTGCAGATCGCTGATAAGACTTTCTCCCTCCCATAGTGTGTTTCGCTGCTGGAAATAAAGAGACGGATTTTTTTGAAACCTTTTTTATTAAAACAACAGTTATAAAAACAAACAATTCGTGTGACAAATCCAGTGCTGGAAATCAGTGTAGGTTTCAAAAAATGCACATATAAAAAATGCACATATAAAAATACAGATTTCAAAAGCCGCTGATGACGCCTGAGTGCTGGGACATTACGAGAGGTGTTTTAATTTAAAAAAGGTTCCCTAAGGACACTGAAATAATAATAATAAGGTTCACTAGGAACATTGAAATAAAAGCTGTGATGTGTACATTGAAATAATTAAAAAAAGGTCTGCTACGGATACAAGATCACAGATACTGAAACAATTAAGGTTCACTAGGAACATTGAAATAATAATAATAAACCTCCACTATGTACAGTGAAATAATAAGGTCCACTAAGGACATTGAAATAATAAAGTGTGCAACACTTTATTATGGACATTGAAACAATAATATGTACATTGACATAATAAATAAACCGAGCAACAAAATAAAGTGTGTAATGAAATAAAGTTGTAATAAATAAACAATATGCACACTCGCATAATAAATTAAGATGCAATAATAAATTAGTGTGCAATAATAAATTAATGTGTAATAAAACTGTATAATTACTCATCCATGAGTTGGTTAAGTGTATTCAGGCCCTGGTCATTGTAACCATTAGGTACAGTGAGAGTCGAACCAGGGCTGAGATAGCGCTTATCGAGGTTAGCCTTAAACCTTTTAACCATGGGCCTGTTCGTAAGTGACCCATCCACTTTATTACGAACCACGTTAAAGGGCACTACAAAGGTCTCGCTGACTGGGGAATTCCCTAGGATCATGGATTTTAGCAAGTTAAAATTGTACTTATATCTGTTTTGCTTCGTGAGAGATATGCCCTTGGCACGAAGAATTTCATCGCCGTTGCTCAACCGAAGGGCATATCTCTTGGCCCCAGCGCTAATGTAGTCCATGATATGTACACCGGTGCCATACTTTGATGAAATTTCGTCAACGAGACCCCCAAGGAATGGATTTTGTGGTGGCGTGTATGTGTCGCGAGGAGACGTAGACTCAATCACCGAATCCGTGTCAGAATACATTGCACGGCTGTCTAATTTTGATAGAAGCTCGTACAGTTTTAGTCTGGCGTGACTCGTCACCATTGCGGCGAGAATCAGGCTTCACAGGTGTTCGCTGGAGTGGCAGACTCCGCCAGCTTGTGCGTGACAAGCACGGCCTGGTCGCTGATAACTTCGACGTCTGTGATGACTAGCGATGCGTCCGTCAAGAGCTCCATGTACTTGACAGGACAACTCACAATGGTCGTCTGGGTTCGACTCATGTTCTGCGCATGACGCCTGTGGCGAATGACGTTCTGCGCATGACGCCTGTGGCACCCCATGACGAATTAAGCGAGACTTTGGAAAGAGTATGCTTAAGGCTGTTCTTTTCCACTTCCGAGTGGAGGATCCGAACCCCCTCCGCTTGGAAGAAGGCCTCGCAGAAGGCCCTCACAGAAGGTCAGGGGGAAACCCGGAGAAGCGCTGCTTCAGCCCCAGAAAAGTATCTATGTACCCAGCATAGACACCTCCCTTTTTTGTTGTGGGATCGTACTGTAGGATAGTATTAAAGTGCCACACATCGTGGAACTGGCTGCACATCCTCCATACCGCCAAGCCGCACACTCGTCGAGACGAATTCCGTCTTGAATTTTAACAACTTGTAGCGTGTGTCGATGGAGTGTGCAGACCTAGATAGATAATTTATTCTCAGAATATGAAGTACTTTACGTGTTTTTTATATTAGAACTGAAGTTATAATACTGTATTGCACAGACACACATTTTTAAAGTATTACATTTTTTTAAAGTATTACATTTTCCCAGATACACACGTTTAAAGTATTACATTTTTTTAAAGTATTACATTTTCCCAGATACACACGTTTAAAGTATTACATTTTTTAAAGTATTACATTTTCTCAGATACACACTTTTAAAGTATTACATTTTCTCAGATACACACTTTTAAAGTATTACATTTTCCCTGATACACACTTTTAAAGTATTACATTTTTTTAAAGTATTACATTTCCCCCGATACACAATTTTAAAGTATTACATTTTCCCAGATACACACTTTTAAAGTATTACATTTTCCCAGATGCACACTTTTAAAGTATTATATTTTTCTAATATTCTTCTTTATACATAGTTTGACCAATAAAAATCATCCATTTATTCATACCACATATATGGAAAATTTATATTTCATCATTATAATTTCGCCTACAGTACAAGTCTGAGAAAAAATGTTCCACGAGAGTAAATACTCGATTGTGGAAAAATTTAACCGTTGCTAGCCTGAGCAAAAGATCTAACTAAAGTTTGAAAATTATCATTTAGAATAAAACGGTTTTACAGTTATAAAACTCTATATGCTTTAGTAAATGATTGAGCAGTTTAAGAACCGCTCAACATCAAATGAAATTTTATTTGCCTGGCTGCAGAGCTGGAACCGGAGCCGCTGAAGAGTGCTGACCTGACGTCAGCACTGGCTGGCTCGTTGAGGGGGGCATCTGGTCCGGTGATTGGTGACGGGGTTTTGGTTACCGCATCCAATGC
Source organism: Ryuthela nishihirai (assembly GCA_038380435.1). Classification (NCBI taxonomy): domain Eukaryota; kingdom Metazoa; phylum Arthropoda; class Arachnida; order Araneae; family Heptathelidae; genus Ryuthela; species Ryuthela nishihirai. The sequence goes on along the minus strand of JAWZYU010000003.1, from coordinate 51,498,834 downwards.
TTCGACTGCCCTGAGGAGATCTTCAAAGTAGACGGCATCGGGTGCAGGGGCCGCGCGGTCTGGAGCATTGGAGGACCTAGAAAGATAATTCAGTCTCAGAATATGCAGTACACGTTTTTATCTTAGAACAGAAAAGGCAATATGCTTCGAACTTTACTAGCATGATCAAAATATCTAAGTAACTAAAGTTTGAAAATTAAGATTTAGAATAAAATGACTTTACTGGTTATAAAACTCTATGTTGATCAGTTATGTTGTAATAAAAGACAGAATGCTTCACAGTTTGCTAACTTGAGAAAACAAATCTAACTAACTAAAGTTTGGAAATTATCATTTAGAATAAAATGACTTTACTAGTTATAAAACTCTATATTGAAACAGTTATGCTGTGATAAGAGACAGCATGCTTCACAGTTTGCTAGCTTGAGCAAAAATCTAAGTAACTAAAGTTTGCAAATTAGCATTTAGAATAAAATGACTTTACAGGTTAGAAAACTCTGTGTTGATCAGTTATGTTGTAATAAAAGACAGCGTGTTTCACAGTTTGCTACCATGAGCAAAATGTCTAATTAACTAAAGTTCGAAAATTAGCATTTAGAATAAAATGACTTTACAGGTTAGAAAACTCTATGTACGTTAATAAATGGTTCAGTGTCTTAAGGACAGCACAACGTTAAATAAAATTTCATTTACCTGTTTGCCGTTGAAGGGAGCGCATCAGGCTGGACGACGGTGGGAGGTCCCATCTCAGCAGCTGTGGCTGCTCGACGCCTGTAGGTGAGGGACAACTTCATCGTCCTCGGTCGCAATTGTTCCCCGGAACGGTGCTGCAGGTAAACGCGCTTCACGCTCCTGTCCTCAGCCGGTAATATTCTTTTGGATGCATCATCTAGGCTCTGTACGGCCCTTAGGAGGTTTTCAAAACACTCCATGTCCGTGGTGTTCCTAGATAGATAATAGGGTCTCAGAATATGCAGTACATTTACTAGCATGATCAAAATATCTAAGTAACTAAAGTTTGAAAATTAAGCTTTAGAATAAAATGACTTTACTAGGTATAAAACTCTATGTTGATCAGTTTGCTAGCCTGAGCAAAAGATCTATTTAAATATTTAACTAAAGTTTGAGAAAAAATTTAACAGTTGTAATAAAAGACAGCATGCGTTACTAGCTTGAGGAAAAATCTAAGTAACTAAAGTTTGAAAATTATCATTTAGACTTACAGGTTAGAAACCTCTATGTACGATAATAAATGGTTGAGTGTCTTAAGAACAGCACAACGTTAAATAAAATTTCATTTACCTAATTGTGGTTGATGATCCAGCAGCAGGAATGTTGGAGACTCGTTCAGCAGGAATTTTGGAGACTCGTTCAGCAGGAATGTTGGAGACTCGTTCAGCAGACATCTCAGAAGAGTTTGGCAGGTGTCAGATTTGGCAGTTGAATGTCATCGAGATGTCAGGTTCCTGTATTTTATACACCGCACAGCCGACTGACACGTATCACAACGGGGAATATTAAAACCCATATGGGCGAATACTACACCCATCAATATTCGTAAGATTCAGGTCTTACAGAACAAGATTTTGAGAACTGCAGTCGATGCCCCATGGTTTGTCACTAACAGACAACTCCATAAAGACCTGGGCATCGACCATACATACACATATAAAACGCACCTCAAAAAGATTTTTTGCGGCTGTAAGCAATAATCCCAATGAGATTTTTTCTTCTCTGATTCTTTACTATCATACTGTTTTGAACAAGTACAAGAGCCTAAAACAGTAGCGTTCTCTGAGGAGACCTACCCGTTTTAAGTTTCTTATACAATTTTATTGCTATTTTTAGCTTTTCTTATGTTTGCTCTTAGGGAAGCCACCTAAGGATGGTTTACTTATATATTTTGTTATTACTCATGCCAAATAGACATGATGGAGATGCTTAGGGGTAATCTACAATCTACATATACGTAGGTACTGAACAGAAAATACGTATTTCAATATGGAGTCATATTCAGATATCAGTAACTTCTTAAGTAATATTAATATGGACAAAATATGACTAAAGTTATATTTGAGGTCTCTATCAAATCTCTTTAAATGTTGAATTATTCACAAATAATTGTTCAGTATCCAAAAAATTTTGTAAGCTGGAAAATGTACTCAATTGAAACCTGAAAAATTAATTCAACATATTAAAATGAAAAAGGAACATTCTGTAAACTTTAATAAAATGTACATTTTAGCAGCATATGTAATGATTGAACGGTATATAAATTTTGAATGATTTTTGGTTAACAAGGTAAGTTAATGTTAAATATTCCAGATTCTGTAACTGATTAAATATTAAAAATATGAAAAGTTTAGGCAGACCGCAGTCAGATCTTCAAATATGATTGCCAATAATCACATTTTTCCATAAAAATCTCTTTTAAGAAATTGTAGAGTTGTGAATTTCATTCCCTCTTCATCAAACAGCCCTCCCATGGCCGAGTGGTTAGCGCGCTTGGCTTCTAATCTAAGGGACTTGGGTTCGAGCCCCGGGTAAGGCATGGATGTATGTGTCGTTTTTCTGCTGAGGTCCTGCCATCCTCTCAGACCTTTTACTATGGGCTCCTGTCAGACCTCTGTGTCAGACCTCTTTTACTGACAGGCTCCTGTCAGACCTCTGTGGCAAGCAGCTGCTTGAGGGGGTATTTATTATTTTTCATTTATTTCATCAAACATTTAACTATTTCAACTGCTTCTACTTTCTGTTGAGAACCTATCAAAGCATTAGTATATTATTTAGTCCTAAGACGTTTTTCTCTCCCCTTCAAATCCAAAAAAATTCCATGCTTCCTTTGCTTTTTCAAGAAGCAATAAACAACCCACATTCTGCAGTCGACTCTTAAAGTCCCCTTGTTGTTTGGAGGGATGCAGGCAGTTAGTCAATTAGACGTTAATTGATGGTCGTTTGAACCCTCTGAGCGGGAGATGCACAAAGAGGGGAGGGAGAGTTCACCCGTTCAACCTACCTTCTCCGGACCGACAGGCCGGTATGGTAACGAAAGGGATTCGGCCGGTACGGCCGGAACGGTAGTGAAAGGGCGAAGAGCTATTCCTGTGCTAACAACTTTTGAATTTACAGTTTGAGTGACAATCTGATGGTTTATTTCCATCCAGATGTAATATAAAATAATTTTCTATGCCTTAAAAATATTTTCACAGCATAGAAATTTGAAAAAAATCGATTTATGTTTCAAAATAGGTATTTTGGCGCTGTTTTCCGCGCATAAAACAGGAAAAAGCTATGTGGTGTGTAATAACTCTTGAATTTATTCAGATTCACAACCTAATGCTTTATATTCATCAACTACTATTATATAAGGAGATTCTATGGCTGAAGTATAGTTTAGGAGCATAGAATTTCGAAAATATCGAATAATTCTTCAAAATATGAGCTTCAATGCTGTTTTAGACGCCTAAAAAAGTGCTAACAGCTATTCTTGTGGTAACAACTATTCAATTTACTGTCAGAGTGAGAATCTGATGGTTTCTTTCAATCAGAATCGCTCTGTTTTAGGGGTTTAAAACAGCGTTGAAACTGATATTTTGGTGAAAAGTTCGATATTTTCGAAATTCTATCCACCTAAAGTATACTTTTCCCATAGAATCTCATTATATAATAGTAGTTGATAAATATAAAGCATTAGGTTGTGAATCTGACTGTAAATTCAAAAGTTATTATACACCACATAGATTTTGCCTATGTTTTATGTGAGGAAAATAGCGATAAAATAGGTATTTTCACATATAAATCGTTTTCTTTTGAAATGGTGTTTTCACTGTATAGAATTTTCAAAAAAAATCGATTTATATGTGAAAATCCCTATTTTAGTGCTGTTTTCCGGGCAAAAAACACAGGTAAAAGATATGTTGTCTGTAATAACTTTTGAATTTACAGTCTGATTCACAACTTAATGCATTATACTCATCAACTAGTATTATATAATGAGATTCTGTGGCTAAAGTATAGTTTAGGTGCATAGATCATGGAAAATATCGAATAATTCAAGAAAACATGAGTTTCAATGCAGTTTTAAACGCTTAAAACTGTGCTAAACGGTATTCCTGTGCTAACAATTGTTCAATTCACTGTCGAAATGAGAACCTGATAGCTTATTTCCATCAAGGCGTGATATATAATGACATTCTATGCCTTAAAAAAATTTCACTGCATAAAAGTTTCAAAAAAAATCAATTTACATCTGAAACTACCAATTTTAGCGCTATTTTCCTCGCATAAAACATCAGTAAAAGCTATAGGTGTGTAATAACTTTTAAATTTACAGTCAGATTCACAACCGAATGCTTTATATTCATCTACTACTACTATATAATAAGATTCTATGGGGAAAGTATACTATAGGTTTAATCCCTTAAAATAGAGCGAAGAACTATTCCTGTGCTAACAACTTTTGAATTTACAGTTCGAGTGACAATATGATGGTTTATTTCCATCCATGCGTAATATAAAATAATATTCTATGCCTTAGAAATATTTTTACAGCATAGAGATTTGAATAAAAATCGATTTATGTATCAAAATAGATATTTTTGCGCTCTTTTCCTCATATGAAATATAGGAAAAATATATTAGGTGTGTAGCACTTTTTAATTTACAGTCAGATTCACAACCTATTACTTTATATTCATCAAGTAGTATTATATAATGAGATTCTATAGCTAAAGTATAGTTTAGGTGCATAGAATTTCGACAATATGGAAAAATTCACTAAAATACGAGTTTCAATGCTACTTTTAAACGTCTAAAACAGTGCTAGACACTATTTGTGTTCTAACAACTGCTCAATTTACTGTCAGAATGAGAATCTCATTTTTCGTTTCCATCAAGGCTGATATTGAATGATTTCTATGCTTTAAAAACATTTTCACTGCATAGATTTCTCAGAAAAATCTATTTATATGTGAAAATACCAATTTTAGCGCTATTTTCCTCGCATAAAACATAGGTAAAAGCTATATGGTGTGTTATGACTTTGAATTTACCGTCAGATTCACAACCGAATGCTTTATATTCATCAACCCCTATTATATTATGACATTCAATGGCTGAAGCATACTTTCGGTGCGTAGAATTTGGAAAATATCGAACTATTCACCAAAATATCTGTTTCAACGTTGTTTTAAACCCCTAAAACAGAGCTAAAAGCTATTCCTATGCTAATTACTTTTCAATTTACAGTTCGAGTGAGAATCTGATTGTTTATTTTCATCAAGGCGTATTACAAAATGAAATTCTATGCGTTAATATATATTTTAAGTGCAGAGAAGTTTAAAAAAAAATCGATTTATGTACAAAAAGTAGCTGTTTTAACGCTGATTTCCACGCATAAATCATAGGTAAAAAGCTGTATGGAGTGTAATAATTTTTGAATTTACAATGAGATTCACAACCAAATGCTTTATATTCATCAACCACTATTGTATAGTTAGATTCTATGGCTAAAGCATACTTTGGGTGCATACAATTTGGAAAATATCGAATTATTCACCAAAATATCAGTTTCAACGCTGTTCTAAACACCTAAAACAGAGCTAAAGGCTATTCCTGTGCTAACAACTTTTCAATTTACAGTCTAATGGTTTATTTCCATCACAGCGTAATATAAAATGATATTCTATGCCTTAAAAATATTTTCACTGCATAGAATTTTGAAAAATATTCTTCTTTGTATCAAAATAGCTATTTTTCGCGCTGTTTTCCGCTCGTTAAACGTAGGAAAAAGTAAAAAAACGTAGAATATTTATATACCTTAAGAATTTTGAAAAAAATCCATTTATGTATCAAAGTAGATATTTTTGTGCTGTTTTCCGCGCATAAAACATAAGTAAAGAGTTATGGGGTGTGTAATAACTTTTGAATTTACAGTGAGATTCACAAACTAATGCTTTATAGTCATCAACTCGTATTATATAATGAGACTCTATGGCTAAAGTATAGTTTAGGTCTTTTGAATTTTCAAAATGTCGAATAATTCACCAAAATATCAGTTACAATGCTATTTCAAATGCCTAAAGCAGTGGTAAAAGCTATTCCTGTGCTAACAAGTGTTCAATTTGATGTCAGAATTAGAATCTGATTGTTTGTCTCCATCAAGACGTTATATAGAATGACATTCTATACCTTAAAAAAATTTTAACTGCATAGAATTTTCAAAAAAATGTGAAAATTGTTATTTCAGTGCTGTTTCCCGCGCACAAAACATAGGTAAAAGCTATGTTTTATGTAATGACATTTGAATTGACTTTCAGATTCACAATGTCATACTTTATATTCATCAACTCGTATTATATAATGAGATTCATAGGCTAAAGTATAGTTTAGCTGCGTAGAATTTCGAAAATATCGCATGTCACCAAAATATCAGTTTTAATACTGTTTTAGTGGCCTAAAACAGAGATAAAAGCCATTGCGGTGCGAACAACTTTTCAATTTGCAGTCTGTCACAATCTGATTGTTTATTTCCCTCAAAGCGTAATATAAAATGATATTATATGACTTAAAAATATTTTCATTGCATATAATTTTGAAAAAATCGATTTATGTATGAAAATGCCAATTTTAGCGCTGTTTTCCGCGCATAAAACATATGTAAAACCTGTGTGGTGTGTAATAATTTTTGAATTTACAGTCAGTTTCTCAACCGAATGCTTTATATTCATCAACTGCTATTATTTAATGAAATTTCATGGCTAAAGTATAATTTAGGTGCATAGAATTTCAAAAATATCGAATTATTCACCAAAATATCAGTTTGAAACAGAGCTAAAACTATTCATGTTCTAAGAACATTTGAATTTACAGTCTGAGTGACAATCTGGTGGTTTAATTTCATCAAGGCGTATTACAAAATGATATTCTATGCGTAAATATATTTTCAGTGCATAAAAGTTTGAAAAAAAATCGATTTACCTATCAAAATCGCTATTTTTGCACTGTTTTTCCTCGCTTGAAACATAGGTAAAAGCTATGTGGTGTGTAACTTTTGATTTTACAGTCAGATTCACAATCAAAAGATTTCTATTCATCGACTACTGTTTTAAAATGAGATTCTATGGCTAAAATATAGATCAAGTGCTAAAAATTTTAAAAATATCGAATAATTCAGCAAAATATCAGTTTCGACGCTGTTTTAATCGCCTGAAACAGAGCTAAAAGCTATTCCGGTGCGAAAAACTTTTCAATTTATAGTCTGAGTGACAATCTTATGGTTTATTTCCATCAAGGATTTTTTCCATTGAATATGGTTTATTTCCATTGAATAGAATTTTGAAATAAATCGATTTATATGTTAAAACTACTATTTTAGATCTGTTTTCCGCGCATCAAATTTAGGTAAAATATATGTGGTGTGAATGAATGTGATGACATTTGATTTTACAGTTAGATTCACAACCTAATGCTTTATATTCATCAACTCCTATTATATAATGAGATTGTATGGCTAAAGTGTACTTTCGGTGCGTAGAATTTGGAAAATATCGAATTATTCACGAAAATATCAGTATCAATATCAAAATACCTGAAACAGTAAAAAGCTATTTATGTGCTAACTACTGTTCAATTTACATTCTGAGTGAGAATCTGATGGTTTATTATCATCAAGACATATTACAAAATGATATTCTATGTTAAGTATATTTTCAGTGCAGAGAATTTTGAAAAAAAAATCGATTTATGTACAAAAAGTAGCTGTTTTAACGTTGATTTCCACGCCATAAATCATAGGTAAAAGCTGTATGGAGTGTAATAATTTTTGAATTTACAGTGAGATTAACAACCAAATGCTTTATATTCATCAACCACTATTATATAATGAGATTCTATGGCTAAAGTATACTTTGGGTGCATAGAATTTGCAAAATATTATAAATTATTCATATGTGATTATTCACCAAAATATCAGTTTGAACACTGTTTTTAAAACACCTAAAACAGAGCTAAAAGCTATTCTTGTGCTAACAACTTTTCAATTTACAGTCTGAGTGACAAATCCCAACCAAATGCTTCATATTCATCAACCACTATTATATAATGAGATTCTATGGCTAAAGTATACTTTGGGTGCATAGAATTTGGAAAATATTATAAATTATTCATATATAATTATTCACCAAAATATCAGTTTGAACACTGTTTTTTGAACACCTGAAACAGAGATAAAAGCTATTCTAGTGCTAACAACTTTTCAATTTACAGTCTGAGTGACAAATCACAACCAAATGCTTCATATTCATCAACCACTATTATATAATGAGATTCCATGGCTAAAGTATACTTTGGGTGCATAGAATTTGGAAAATATTATAAATTATTCATATATAATTATTCACCAAAATAGCAGTTTGAACACTGTTTTTTAAACACCTAAAACACAGCTAAAAGCTATACTTGGGCGAACAACTTTTCAATTTACAGTCTGAGTGACAAATCACAACCAAAAGCTTCATAATCATCAACCACTATTATATAATGAGATTCTATGGCTAAAGTATACTTTGGGTGCATAGAATTTGGAAAATATAATAAATTATTCATATATAATTATTCACCAAAATATCAGTTTGAACACTGTTTTAAACACTTAAAACAGATTTAAGAGCTCTTCCTGTGCTAACAACTTTTCAATTTACAGTCTGAGTGACAAATCACAACCAAATGCTACATATTCATCAACCACTATTATATAACGAGATTCTGTGGCTAAAGTATACTTTGGGTGCATAGAATTTGGAAAATATTATAAATTATTCATATATAATTATTCACCAAAATATCAGTTTGAACACTGTTTTAAACACCTAAAACAGAGCTAAAAGCTATTCCTGTGCTAACAACTTTTCAATTTACACTCTGAGTGACAAATCACAACCAAAAGCTTCATATTCATTAACCACTATTATATAATGAGGTTTTATGGCTAAAGTATACTTAGGGTGCATACAATCTGGAAAATATTATAAATTATTCATATATAATTATTCACCAAAATATCAGTTTGAACACTGTTTTAAACACCTAAAACAGAACAAAAAGCTATCCTTGTGCTAACAACGTTTCAATTTACAGTCTGAGTGACAAATCACAACCAAAGGCTTCATATTCATCAACCACTATTATATAATGAGATTCTATTTCTAAAGTATATTTTGGGTGCATAGAATTTGGAAAATATCGAATTATTCATCAAAATAATATCAGTTTCAACGCTGTTTCAAACACCTAAAACAGAGCTAAAAGCTATTCTTGTGCTAACAACTTTTCAATTTACAGTCTGAGTGACAAATCACAACCAAAAGCTTCATATTCATCAACCACTATTATATAATGAGATTCTATGGCTAAAGTATACTTTGGGTGCATAGAATTTGGAAAATATTATATAATTATTCACCAAAATATCAGTTTGAACACTGTTTTAAACACCTAAAACAGAACTAAAAGCTATTCTTCTGCTAACAACTTTTCAATTTACAGTCCGAGTGACAAGTCACAATCAAATATTTCATATTCATCAAACATTATTATATAATGAGATTCTATGGCTAAAGTACACTTTGGGTGCATAGAATTTGGAAAATATTATAAATTATTCATATATAATTATTCACCAAAATATCAGTTTGAACACTGTTTTTTAAACACCTAAAACAGAGCTAAAAGCTATTCTGGTGCTAACAACTTTTCAATTTACAGTCTAAGTGACAAATCACAACCAAATGCTTCATATTCATCAACCACTATTATATAATGAGATTCTATGGCTAAAGTATACTTAGGGTGCATAGAATTTGTCAAAATATTATAAATTATTCATATATAATTATTCACCAAAATATCAGTTTGAACACTGTTCGAAAAACACCTGAAACAGAGCTAAAAGCTATTCTTGTGCTAAGAACTTTTCAATTTACAGTCTAAGTGACAAATCACAACCAAATGCTTCATATTCATCAACCTCTATTATATAATCAGATTCTATGGCTAAAGTATACTTTGGGTGCATAGAATTTGGAAAACATTATATAATTATTCACCAAAATATCAGTTTGAACACTGTTTTAAACACCTAAAACAGAACTAAAAGCTATTCTTCTGCTAACAACTTTTCAATTTACAGTCTGAGTGACAAATCACAATCAAATGCTTCATATTCATCAACCACTATTATATAATGAGATTAGAAGAAGAATAGCTTTGGTTAGCAGAGAATAGCTTTGGGTGAATAGAATTTGGAAAATATTATAAATTATTCATATATAATTATTCACCAAAATATCAGTTTGAACACTGTTTTTTAAACACCTAAAACAGAGCTAAAAGCTATTCTTGTGCTAACAACTTTTCAATTTACAGTCTGAGTGACAAATCACAACCAAAAGCTTCATATTCATCAACCACTATTATATAATGATATTCTATGGCTAAATTATACTCTGGGTGCATAGAAGTTGGAAAATATTATATAATTATTCACCAAAATATCAGTTTGAACACTGTTTTAAACACCTAAAACAGAACTAAAAGCTATTCTTCTGCTAACAACTTTTCAATTTACAGTCTGAGTGACAAATCACAACCAAAAGCTTCATATTCATCAACCACTATTATATAATGAGATTCTATGGCTAAATTATACTTTGGGTGCATAGAATTTGGAAAATATCATAAATTATTCATATATAATTATTCACCAAAATATCAGTTTGAACACTGTTTTTTAAACACCTAAAACAGAGCTAAAAGCTATTCTTGTGCTAACAACTTTTCAATTTACAGTCTGAGTGACAAATCACAACCCAAAGCTTCATATTCATCAAATACTATTATATAATGAGATCCTATGGCTAAAGTATACTTAGGGTGCCTAGAATTTGGGAAATATTTTAAATTATTCATATATAATTATTCACCAAAATATCAGTTTGAACACTGTTTTAAACACCTAAAACAGAACTAAAAGCTATTCTTCTGCTAACAACTTTTCAATTTACAGTCTGAGTGACAAATCACAACCAAAAGCTTCATATTCATCAACCACTATTATATAATGAAATTCTATGGCTAAAGTATACTTTGGGTGCATAGAATTTGGAAAATATTATAAATTATTCATATATAATTATTCACCAAAATATCAGTTTGAACACTGTTTTTTAAACACCTAAAACAGAGCTAAAAGCTATTCTTGTGGTAACAACGTTTCAATTTACAGTCTGAGTGACAAATCACAACCAAAGGCTTCATATTCATCGACCACTATTATATAATGAGATTCTATGGCTAAAGTATACTTTGGGTGCATAGAATTTGGAAAATATCGAATTATTCATCAAAATAATATCAGTTTCAACGCTGTTTCAAACACCTAAAACAGAGCTAAAAGCTATTCCTGTGCTAAGAACTTTTCAATTTACAGTCTGAGTGACAAATCACAACCAAAAGCTTCATATTCATCAACCACTATTATATAATGAGATTCTATGGCTAAAGTATACTTTGGGTGCATAGAATTTGGAAAATATTATATAATTATTCACCAAAATATCAGTTTGAACACTGTTTTAAACACCTAAAACAGAACTAAAAGCTATTCCTCTGCTAACAACTTTTCAATTTACAGTCTGAGTGACAAGTCACAATCAAATGTTTCATATTCATCAACCACTATTATATAATGAGATTCTATGGCTAAAGTATACTTTGGGTGCATAGAATTTGGAAAATATTATAAATTATTCATATATAATTATTCACCAAAATATCAGTTTGAACACTGTTTTTTAAACACCTAACACAGAGCTAAAAGCTATTCTTGTGCTAACAACTTTTCAGTTTACAGTCTGAGTGACAAATCACAACCCAAAGCTTCATATTCATCAACCACTATTATATAATGAGATTCTATGGCTAAAGTATACTTAGGGTGCATAGAATTTGGGAAATATTTTAAATTATTCATATATAATTATTCACCAAAATATCAGTTTGAACACTATTTTAAACACCTAAAAAAGAGCTAAAAGCTATTCTTGTGCTAACAACTTTTCAATTTACAGTGTGAGTGACAAATCACAACCAAATGCTTCATATTCATCAACCACTATTATATAATGAGATTCTATGGATATAGTATACTTTGGGTGCATAGATTTTGGAAAATATTATAAATTATTCATATATAATTATTCACCAAAATATCAGTTTGAACACTGTTTTTCAAACACCTAAAACAGAGCTAAAAGCTATTCTTGTGCTAACAACTTTTCAATTAACAGTCTGAGTGACAAATCAGAACAAAAAGCTTCATATTCAGCAACCACTATTATATAATGAGATTCTGTGGCTAAAGTATACTTAGGGTGCATAAAATCTGGAAAATATTATAAATTATTCATATGTAATTATTCACCAGAATATTAGTTTGAACACTGTTTTAAACACCTAAAACAGAGCAAAAAGCTATTCTTGTGCTAACAACTTTTCAATTTACAGTCTGAGTGACAAATGACAACCAAATGCTTCATATTCATCAACCACTATTATATAATGACATTCTATGGCTGAAGTATACTTAGGGTGCATAGAATTTGGAAAATATTATAAATTATTCATCAAAATAATATCAGTTTGAACGCTGTTTCAAACACCTAAAACAGAGCTAAAAACTATTCTCGTGCTAACAACTTTTCAATTTACAGTCTGACTGACAAATCAGAACCAAAAGCTTCATATTCATCAACCACTATTATATAATGAGATTCTATGACTAAAGTATACTTGGGTGCATAGAATTTGGAAAATATTATACAATTATTCACCAAAATATCAGTTTCAACACTGTTTTAAACACCTAAAACAGAGCTAAAAGCTATTCTTGTGCTAACAACTTTTCAATTTACAGTCTGAGTGACAAATCACAACCAAATGCTTCATATTCATCAACCACTATTATATAATGAGATTCTATGGCTAAAGTATACTTTGGGTGCATAGAATTTGGAAAATATCGAATTATTCATCAAAATAATATCAGTTTGAACGCTGTTTCAAACACCTAAAACAGAGCTAAAAGCTATTCTCGTGCTAACAACTTTTCAATTTACAGTCTGAGTGACAAATCACAACCAAAAGCTTCATATTCATCAACCACTATTACATAATGAGATTTTATGGCTAAAATATACTTTAAGTGCATAGAATTTGGAAAATATTATAAATTATTCATATATAATTATTCACCAAAATATCAGTTTGAACACTGTTCTAAAAACACCTCAAACAGAGCTAAAAGCTATTCTTGTGCTAAGAACTTTTCAATTTACAGTCTGAGTGGCAAATCACAAAAAAATGCTTCATATTCATCAACAACTATTATATAATGAGATTCTATGGCTAAAGTATACTTAGGGTGCATAGAATTTGTCAAAATATTATAAATTATTCATATATTATTATTCACCAAAATATCAGTTTAAACACTGTTCTAAAAACACCTGAAACAGAGCTAAAAGCTATTCTTGTGCTAAGAACTTTTCAATTTACAGTCTGAGTGACAAATCACAACCAAATGCTTCATATTCATCAACCACTATTATATAATGAGATTCTATGGCTAAAGTATACTTAGGGTGCATAGAATTTGGAAAATGTTATAAATTATTCATATATAATTATTCACCAAAATATCAGTTTGAACACTGTTTTAAACACCTAAAACACAGCTAAAAGCTATTCTCGTGCTAACAACTTTTCAATTTACAGTCTGAGTGACAAATCACAACCAAATGCTTCATATTCATCAACCACTATTATATAATGAGATTCTATGGCTAAAGTATATTTTGGGTGCATAGAATTTGGAAAATATTATAAATTATTCATATATAATTATTCACCAAAATATCAGTTTGAACACTGTTTTAAACACCTAAAACAGAGCTAAAAGCTATTCTCGTGCTAACAACTTTTCAATTTACAGTTTGAGTGACAAATCACAACCAAAAGCTTCATATTCATCAACCACTATTATATAATGAGATCCTACGGCTAAAGTATACTTTGGGTGCATAGAATATGGAAAATATTATATAATTATTCACCAAAATATAAGTTTGAACACTGTTTTTTAAACACCTAAAACAGAGCTAAAAGCTATTCTTGTGCTAAGAACTTTTCAATTTACAGTCTGAGTGACAAATCACAACCAAATGCTTCATATTCATCAACCACTATTACATAATGAGATTCTATGGCTAAAGTATACTTAGGGTGCATAGAATTTGGAAAATATTATAAATTATTCATATATAATTATTCACCAAAATATCAGTTGGAACACTGTTTTAAACACCTAAAACAGAGCTAAAAGCTATTCCTGTGCTAACAACTTTTCAATTTACAGTCTGAGTGACAAATCACAACCAAAAGCTTCATATTCATCAACCACTATTATATAATGAGATTCTATGGCTAAAGTATTGGGTGCATAGAATTTGGAAAATATTATAAAATTATTCACCAAAATATCAGTTTGAACGCTGTTTCAAACACCTAAAACAGAGCTAAAAGCTATTCTTGTGCTAACAACTTTTCAATTTACAGTCTGAGTGACAAATCACGACCAAATGCTTCATATTCATCAACCACTATTATATAATGAGATTCTACGGCTAAAGTATACTTAGGGTGCATAGAATTTGTCAAAATATTATAAATTATTCATATATAATTATTCACCAAAATATCAGTTTGAACACTGTTCGAAAAACATCTGAAACAGAGCTAAAAGCTATTCTTGTGCTAAGAACTTTTCAATTTACAGTCTGAGTGACAAATCACAACCAAATGCTTCATATTCATCAACCTCTATTATATAATGAGATTCTATGGCTAAAGTATACTTTGGGTGCATAGAATTTGGAAAACATTATAAATTATTCATATATAATTATTCACCAAAATATCAGTTTGAACACTGTTTTAAACACCTGAAACAGAGCTAAAAGCTATTCCTGTGCTAACAACTTTTCAATTTACAGTCTGAGTGACAAATCACAACCAAAAGCTTCATATTCATCAACCACTATTATATAATGAGATCCTACGGCTAAAGTATACTTTGGGTGCATAGAATATGGAAAATATTATATAATTATTCACCAAAATATAAGTTTGAACACTGTTTTTTAAACACCTAAAACAGAGCTAAAAGCTATTCTTGTGCTAAGAACTTTTCAATTTACAGTCTGAGTGACAAATCACAACCAAATGCTTCATATTCATCAACCACTATTACATAATGAGATTCTATGGCTAAAGTATACTTAGGGTGCATAGAATTTGGAAAATATTATAAATTATTCATATATAATTATTCACCAAAATATCAGTTGGAACACTGTTTTAAACACCTAAAACAGAGCTAAAAGCTATTCCTGTGCTAACAACTTTTCAATTTACAGTCTGAGTGACAAATCACAACCAAATGCTTCATATTCATCAACCACTATTATATAATGAGATTCTATGGCTAAAGTATACTTTGGGTGCATAGAATTTGGAAAATATTATAAATTATTCATATATAATTATTCACCAAAATATCAGTTTGAACACTGTTTTAAAAACACCTAAAACAGAGCTAAGAGCTATTCCTGTGCTAACAAATTTTCAATTTACAGTCTGAGTGACAAATCACAACCAAAAGCTTCATATTCATCAACCACTATTATATAATGAGATTCTATGGCTAAAGTATTGGGTGCATAGAATTTGGAAAATATTATAAAATTATTCACCAAAATATCAGTTTGAACGCTGTTTCAAACACCTAAAACAGAGCTAAAAGCTATTCTTGTGCTAACAACTTTTCAATTTACAGTCTGAGTGACAAATCACAACCAAATGCTTCATATTCATCAACCACTATTATATAATGAGATTCTATGGCTAAAGTATACTTAGGGTGCATAGAATTTGTCAAAATATTATAAATTATTCATATATAATTATTCACCAAAATATCAGTTTGAACACTGTTCGAAAAACATCT
This sequence comes from Ryuthela nishihirai, assembly GCA_038380435.1. NCBI lineage: Eukaryota > Metazoa > Arthropoda > Arachnida > Araneae > Heptathelidae > Ryuthela > Ryuthela nishihirai. The sequence continues at coordinate 51,482,714 of JAWZYU010000003.1, read as the reverse complement.
GAAACAGAGCTAAAAGCTATTCTTGTGCTAAGAACTTTTCAATTTACAGTCTGAGTGACAAATCACAACCAAATGCTTCATATTCATCAACCTCTATTATATAATGAGATTCTATGGCTAAGGTATACTTTGGGTGCATAGAATTTGGAAAACATTATAAATTATTCATATATAATTATTCACCAAAATATCAGTTTGAACACTGTTTTAAACACCTAAAACAGAGCTAAAAGCTATTCCTGTGCTAACAACGTTTCAATTTACAGTCTGAGTGACAAATCACAACCCAACGCTTCATATTCATCAACCACTATTATATCATGAAATTCTACGGCTAAAGTATACTTAGGGTGCATAGAATTTGGAAAATATTATAAATTATTCATATATAATTATTCACCAAAATATCAGTTTGAACACTGTTTTAAAAACACCTAAAACAGAGCTAAGAGCTATTCGTGTGCTAACAACTTTTCAATTTACAGTCTAAGTGACAAATCACAACCAAATGCTTCATATTTATCAACCACTATTATATAATGAGATTCTATGGCTAAAGTATACTTAAGGTGCATAGAATTTGTCAAAATATTATAAATTATTCATATATAATTATTCACCAAAATATCAGTTTGAACACTGTTCGAAAAACACCTGAAACAGAGCTAAAAGCTATTCTTGTGCTAAGAACTTTTCAATTTACAGTCTGAGTGACAAATCACAACCAAATGCTTCATATTCATCAACCTCTATTATATAATGAGATTCTATGGCTAAAGTATACTTTGGGTGCATAGAATTTGGAAAACATTATAAATTATTCATATATAATTATTCACCAAAATATCAGTTTGAACACTGTTTTAAACACCTAAAACAGAGCTAAAAGCTATTCCTGTGCTAACAACGTTTCAATTTACAGTCTGAGTGACAAATCACAACCAAAAGCTTCATATTCATCAACCACTATTATATAATGAGATTCTATGGCTAAAGTATACTTTGGGTGCATAGAATTTGGAAAATATCGAATTATTCATCAAAATAATATCAGTTTGAACGCTGTTTCAAACACCTAAAACAGAGCTAAAAGCTCTGCTTGTGCTAACAACTTTTCAATTTACAGTCTGAGTGACAAATCACAACCAAAAGCTTCATATTCATCAACCACTATTATATAATGATATTCTATGGCTAAATTATACTCTGGGTGCATAGAATTTGGAAAATATTATATAATTATTCACCAAAATATCCGTTTGAACACTGTTTTAAACACCTAAAACAGAACTAAAAGCTATTCTTCTGCTAACAACTTTTCAATTTACAGTCTGAGTGACAAATCACAATCAAATGCTTCATATTCATCAACCACTATTATATAATGAGATTCTATGGCTAAAGTATACTTTGGGTGAATAGAATTTGGAAAATATTATAAATTATTCATATATAATTATTCACCAAAATATCAGTTTGAACACTGTTTTTAAACACCTAAAACAGAGCTAAAAGCTATTCTTCTGCTAACAACTTTTCAATTTACAGTCTGAATGACAAATCACATCCAAAAGCTTCATATTCATCAACCACTATTATATAATGAGATTCTATGGCTAAAGTATACTCTGGGTGCATAGAATTTGGAAAATATTATATAATTATTCACCAAAATAACAGTTTGAACACTGTTTTAAACACCTAAAACAGAACTAAAAGCTATTCTTGCGCTAACAACTTTTCAATTTAGAGTCTGAGTGACAAATCACAATCAAATGCTTCATATTCATCAACCACTATTATATAATGAGATTCTATGGCTAAAGTATACTTTGGGTGCGTAGAATTTGGAAAATATTATAAATTATTCATATATAATTATTCACCAAAATATCAGTTTGAACACTGTTTTTTAAACACCTAAAACAGAGCTAAAAGCTATTCTTGTGCTAACAACTTTTCAATTTACAGTCTGAGTGACAATTCACAACCCAAAGCTTCATATTCATCAAATACTATTATATAATGACATTCTATGGCTAAAGTATACTTAGGGTGCCTAGAATTTGGAAAATATTTTAAATTATTCATATATAATTATTCACCAAAATATCAGTTTGAACACTGTTTTAAACACCTAAAACAGAGCTAAAAGCTATTCTTGTGCCAACAACTTTTCAATTTACAGTCTGAGTAACAAATCACAACCAAATGCTTCATATTCATCAACCACTATTATATAATGAGATTCTATGGCTAAAGTATACTTTGGGTGGATAGAATTTGGAAAATATTATAAATTATTCATATATAATTATTCACCAAAATATCAGTTTGAACACTGTTTTAAACACCTAAAACAGAGCTAAAAGCTATTCTCGTGCTAACAACGTTTCAATTTACAGTCTGAGTGACAAATCACAACCAAAGGCTTCATATTCATCAACCACTATTATATAATGAGATTCTATTTCTAAAGTATACTTTGGGTGCATAGAATTTGGAAAATATCGAATTATTCATCAAAATAATATCAGTTTGAACGCTGTTTCAAACACCTAAAACAGAGCTAAAAGCTCTTCTTGTGCTAACAACTTTTCAATTTACAGTCTGAGTGACAAATCACAACCAAAAGCTTCATATTCATCAACCACTATTATATAATGATATTCTATGGCTAAATTATACTCTGGGTGCATAGAATTTGGAAAATATTATATAATTATTCACCAAAATATCAGTTTGAACACTGTTTTAAAGACCTAAAACAGAACTAAAAGCTATTCTTCTGCTAACAACTTTTCAATTTACCGTCGGAGTGACAAATCACAATCAAATGCTTCATATTCATCAACCACTATTATATAATGAGATTCTATGGCTAAAGTATACTTTGGGTGAATAGAATTTGGAAAATATTATAAATTATTCATATATAATTATTCACCAAAATATCAGTTTGAACACTGTTTTTTAAACACCTAAAACAGAGCTAAAAGCTTTTCTTGTGCTAACAACTTTTCAATTTACAGTCTGAGTGACAAATCACAACCAAAAGCTTCATATTCATCAACCACTATTATATAATGAGATTCTATGGCTAAAGTATACTCTGGGTGCATAGAATTTGGAAAATATTATATAATTATTCACCAAAATATCAGTTTGAACACTGTTTTAAACACCTGAAACAGAACTAAAAGCTATTCTTCTGCTAACAACTTTTCAATTTACAGTCTGAGTGACAAATCACAATCAAATGCTTCATATTCATCAACCACTATTATATAATGAGATTCTATGGCTAAAGTATACTTAGGGTGCATAGAATTTGGAAAATATTATAAATTATTCATATATAATTATTCACCAAAATATCAGTTTGAACACTGTTTTAAAAACACCTAAAACAGAGCTAAGAGCTATTCGTGTGCTAACAACTTTTCAATTTACAGTCTAAGTGAAAAATCACAACCAAATGCTTCATATTCATCAACCACTATTATATAATGAGATTCTATGGCTAAAGTATACTTAGGGTGCATAGAATTTGTCAAAATATTATAAATTATTCATATATAATTATTCACCAAAATATCAGTTTGAACACTGTTCGAAAAACATCTGAAACAGAGCTAAAAGCTATTCTTGTGCTAAGAACTTTTCAATTTACAGTCTGAGTGACAAATCACAACCAAATGCTTCATATTCATCAAGCTCTATTATATAATGAGATTCTATGGCTAAAGTATACTTTGGGTGCATAGAATTTGGAAAACATTATAAATTATTCATATATAATTATTCACCAAAATATCAGTTTGAACACTGTTTTAAACACCTAAAACAGAGCTAAAAGCTATTCCTGTGCTAACAACGTTTCAATTTACAGTCTGAGTGACAAATCACAACCAAAAGCTTCATATTCATCAACCACTATTATATAATGAGATTCTATTTCTAAAGTATACTTTGGGTGCATAGAATTTGGAAAATATCGAATTATTCATCAAAATAATATCAGTTTGAACCCTGTTTCAAACACCTAAAACAGAGCTAAAAGCTCTTCTTGTGTTAACAACTTTTCAATTTACAGTCTGAGTGACAAATCACAACCAAAAGCTTCATATTCATCAACCACTATTATATAATGATATTCTATGGCTAAATTATAATCTGGGTGCATAGAATTTGGAAAATATTATATAATTATTCACGAAAATATCAGTTTGAACACTGTTTTAAACCCCTAAAATTGAACTAAAAGCTATTCTTCTGCTAACAACTTTTCAATTTACAGTCTGAGTGACAAATCACAATCAAATGCTTCATATTCATCAACCACTATTATATAATGATATTCTATGGCTAAGGTATACTTTGGGTGAATAGAATTTGGAAAATATTATAAATTATTCATATATAATTATTCACCAAAATATCAGTTTGAACACTGTTTTTTAAACACCTAACACAGAGCTAAAAGCAATTCTTGTGCTAACAACTTTTCAATTTACACTCTGAGTGACAAATCACAACCCAAAGCTTCATATTCATCAACCACTATTATATAATGAGATTCTATGGATAAAGTATACTTTGGGTGCATAGAATTTGGAAAATATTATAAATTATTCATATATAATTATTCACCAATATATCAGTTTGAACACTGTTTTTTAAACACCTAAAACAGAGCTAAAAGCTATTCTTGTGCTAACAACTTTTCAATTTACAGTCTGAGTGACAAATCACAACCCAAAGCTTCATATTCATCAACCACTATTATATAATGAGATTCTATGGCTAAAGTATACTTAGGGTGCATAGAATTTGGAAAATATTTTAAATTATTCATATATAATTATTCACCAAAATATCAGTTTGAACACTGTTTTAAACACCTAAAACAGAGCTAAAAGCTATTCCTGTGCTAACAACTTTTCAATTTACAGTCTGAGAGACAAATCAGAACAAAAAGCTTCATATTCATCAACCACTATTATATAATGAGATTCTGTGGCTAAAGTATACTTAGGGTGCATAAAATCTGGAAAATATTGTAAATTATTCATATGTAATTATTCACCAAAATATCAGTTTGAACACTGTTTTAAACACCTAAAACAGAGCTAAAAGCTATTCTTGTGCTAACAACTTTTCAATTTACAGTCTGAGTGACAAATCACAACCAAATGCTTCATATTCATCAACCACTATTATATAATGAGATTCTATGGCTAAAGTATACTTTGGGCGCATAGAATTTGGAAAATAACGAATTATTCATCAAAATACTATCAGTTTGAACGCTGTTTCAAACACCTAAAACAGAGCTAAAGGCTATTCTCGTGCTAACAACTTTTCAATTTACAGTCTGAGTGACAAATCACAACCAAAAGCTTCATATTCATCAACCACTATTATATCATGAAATTCTACTGCTAAAGTATACTTAGGGTGCATAGAATTTGGAAAATATTATAAATTATTCATATATAATTATTCACCAAAATATCAGTTTGAACACTGTTTTAAAAACACCTAAAACAGAGCTAAGAGCTATTCGTGTGCTAACAACTTTTCAATTTACAGTCTAAGTGACAAATCACAACCAAATGCTTCATATTCATCAACCACTATTATATAATGAGATTCTATGGCTAAAGTATATTTTGGGTGCATAGAATTTGGAAAATATCGAATTATTCATCAAAATAATATCAGTTTGAACGCTGTTTCAAACACCTAAAACAGAGCTAAAAGCTATTCCTGTGCTAACAAATTTTCAATTTACAGTCTGAGTGACAAATCACAACCAAAAGCTTCATATTCATCAACCACTATTATATAATGAGATTCTATGGCTAAAGTATTGGGTGCATAGAATTTGGAAAATATTATAAAATTATTCACCAAAATATCAGTTTGAACGCTGTTTCAAACACCTAAAACAGAGCTAAAAGCTATTCCAGTGCTAACAACTTTTCAATTTACAGTCTGAGTGACAAATCACAACCAAATGCTTCATATTCATCAACCACTATTATATCATGAAATTCTACGGCTAAAGTATACTTAGGGTGCATAGAATTTGGAAAATATTATAAATTATTCATATATAATTATTCACCAAAATATCAGTTTGAACACTGTTTTAAAAACACCTAAAACATAGCTAAGAGCTATTCGTGTGCTAACAACTTTTCAATTTACAGTCTAAGTGACAAATCACAACCAAATGCTTCATATTCATCAACCACTATTATATAATGAGATTCTATGGCTAAAGTATACTTAGGGTGCATAGAATTTGTCAAAATATTATAAATTATTCATATATAATTATTCACCAAAATATCAGTTTGAACACTGTTCGAAAAACACCTGAAACAGAGCTAAAAGCTATTCTTGTGCTAACAACTTTTCAATTTACAGTCTGAGTGACAAATCACAACCAAATGCTTCATATTCATCAACCTCTATTATATAATGAGATTCTATGGCTAAAGTATACTTTGGGTGCATAGAATTTGGAAAACATTATAAATTATTCAAATATAGTTATTCACCAAAATATCAGTTTGAACACTGTTTTAAACACCTAAAACAGAGCTAAAAGCTATTCTTGTGCTAACAACGTTTCAATTTACAGTGTGAGTGACAAATCACAACCAAAAGCTTCATATTCATCAACCACTATTATATAATGAGATTCTATTTCTAAAGTATACTTTGGGTGCATAGAATTTGGAAAATATCGAATTATTCATCAAAATAATATCAGTTTGAACGCTGTTTCAAACACCTAAAACAGAGCTAAATACTCTGCTTGTGCTAACAACTTTTCAATTTACAGTCTGAGTGACAAATCACAACCAAATGCTTCATATTCATCAACCACTATTATATCATGAAATTCTACGGCTAAAGTATACTTAGGGTGCATAGAATTTGGAAAATATTATAAATTATTCATATATAATTATTCACCAAAATATCAGTTTGAACACTGTTTTAAAAACACCTAAAACATAGCTAAGAGCTATTCGTGTGCTAACAACTTTTCAATTTACAGTCTAAGTGACAAATCACAACCAAATGCTTCATATTCATCAACCACTATTATATAATGAGATTCTATGGCTAAAGTATACTTAGGGTGCATAGAATTTGTCAAAATATTATAAATTATTCATATATAATTATTCACCAAAATATCAGTTTGAACACTGTTCGAAAAACACCTGAAACAGAGCTAAAAGCTATTCTTGTGCTAACAACTTTTCAATTTACAGTCTGAGTGACAAATCACAACCAAATGCTTCATATTCATCAACCTCTATTATATAATGAGATTCTATGGCTAAAGTATACTTTGAGTGAATAGAATTTGGAAAATATTATAAATTATTCATATATAATTATTCACCAAAATATCAGTTTGAACACTGTTTTTTAAACACCTAAAACAGAGCTAAAAGCTATTCCTGTGCTAAAAACTTTTCAATTTACAGTCTGAGAGACAAATCACAACCAAAAGCTTCATATTCATCAACCAGTATTATATAATGAGATTCTACGGCTAAAGTATACTCTGGGTGCATAGAATTTGGAAAATATTATATAATTATTCACCAAAATATCAGTTTGAACACTGTTTTAAACACCTAAAACAGAACTAAAAGCTATTCTTGTGCTAACAACTTTTCAATTTACAGTCTGAGTGACAAATCACAATCAAATGCTTCATATTCATCAACCACTATTATATAATGAGATTCTATGGCTAAAGTATACTTTGGGTGCGTAGAATTTGGAAAATATTATAAATTATTCATATATAATTATTCACCAAAATATCAGTTTGAACACTGTTTTTTAAACACCTAAAACAGAGCTAAAAGCTATTCTAGTGCTAACAACTTTTCAATTTACAGTCTGAGTAACAAATCACAACCCAAAGCTTCATATTCATCAAATACTATTATATAATGAGATTCTATGGCTAAAGTATACTTAGGGTGCCTAGAATTTGGAAAATATTTTAAATTATTCATATATAATTATTCACCAAAATATCAGTTTGAACACTGTTTTAAACACCTAAAACAGAGCTAAAAGCTATTCTTGTGCTAACAACTTTTCAATTTACAGTCTGAGTAACAAATCACAACCAAATGCTTCATATTCATCAACCACTATTATATAATGAGATTCTATGGCTAAAGTATACTTTGGGTGTATAGAATTTGGAAAATATTATAAATTATTCATATATAATTATTCACCAAAATATCAGTTTGAACACTGTTTTAAACACCTAAAACAGAGCTAAAAGCTATTCCTGTGCTAACAACGTTTCAATTTACAGTCTGAGTGACAAATCACAACCAAAGGCTTCATATTCATCAACCACTATTATATAATGAGATTCTATTTCTAAAGTATACTTTGGGTGCATAGAATTTGGAAAATATCGAATTATTCATCAAAATAATATCAGTTTCAACGCTGTTTCAAATACCTAAAACAGAGCTAAAAGCTCCTCTTGTGCTAACAACTTTTCAATTTACAGTCTGAGTGACAAATCACAACCAAAAGCTTCATATTCATCAACCACTATTATATAATGTTATTCTATGGCTAAATTATACTCTGGGTGCATAGAATTTGGAAAATATTATATAATTATTCACCAAAATATCAGTTTGAACACTGTTTTAAACACCTAAAACAGAACTAAAAGCTATTCTACTGCTAACAGCTTTTCAATTTACCGTCTGAGTGACAAATCACAATCAAATGCTTCATATTCATCAACCACTATTATATAATGCGATTCTATGGCTAAAGTGTACTTTGGGTGAATAGAATTTGGAAAATATTATAAATTATTCATCTATAATTATTCACCAAAATATCAGTTTCAACACTGTTTTTTAAACACCTAAAACAGAGCTAAAAGCTATCTTGTGCTAACAACTTTTCAATTTACAGTCTGAGTGACAAATCACAACCAAAAGCTTCATATTCATCAACCACTATTATATAATGTTATTCTATGGCTAAATTATACTCTGGGTGCATAGAATTTGGAAAATATTATATAATTATTCACCAAAATATCAGTTTGAACACTGTTTTAAACACCTAAAACAGAACTAAAAGCTATTCTTCTGCTAACAACTTTTCAATTTACAGTCTGAGTGACAAATCACAATCAAATGCTTCATATTCATCAACCACTATTATATAATGAGATTCTATGGCTAAAGTATACTTAGGGTGCATAGAATTTGGAAAATATTATAAATTATTCATATATAATTATTCACCAAAATATCAGTTTGAACACTGTTTTAAAAACACCTAAAACAGAGCTAAGAGCTATTCGTGTGCTAACAACTTTTCAATTTACAGTCTAAGTAAAAAATCACAACCAAATGCTTCATATTCATCAACCACTATTATATAATGAGGTTCTATGGCTAAAGTATACTTAGGGTGCATAGAATTTGTCAAAATATTATAAATTATTCATATATAATTATTCACCAAAATATCAGTTTGAACACTGTTCGAAAAACACCTGAAACAGAGCTAAAAGCTATTCTTGTGCTAAGAACTTTTCAATTTACAGTCTGAGTGACAAATCACAACCAAATGCTTCATATTCATCAAGCTCTATTATATAATGAGATTCTAAGGCTAAAGTATACTTTGAGTGAATAGAATTTGGAAAACTTTATAAATTATTCATATATAATTATTCACCAAAATATCAGTTTGAACACTGTTTTAAACACCTAAAACAGAGCTAAAAGCTAATCTTGTGCTAACAACGTTTCAATTTACAGTCTGAGTGACAAATCACCAGCAAAAGCTTCATATTCATCAACCACTATTATATAATGAGATTCTATTTCTAAAGTATACTTTGGGTGCATAGAATTTGGAAAATATCGAATTATTCATCAAAATAATATCAGTTTGAACTCTGTTTCAAACACTTAAAACAGAGCTAAAAGCTCTACTTGTGCTAACAACTTTTCAATTTACAGTCTGAGTGACAAATCACAAGCAAAAGCTTCATATTCATCAACCACTATTATATAATGATATTCTATGGCTAAATTATACTCTGGGTGCATAGAATTTGGAAAATATTATATAATTATTCACAAAAATATCAGTTTGAACACCCGTATAACACCTAAAACAGACCTAAAAGCTATTCCTGTGCTAACAACTTTTCAATTTACAGTCTGAGTGACATATCACAACCAAATCCTTCATACTCATCAACCACTATTATATAATGAGATTCTATGGCTAAAGTATACTTTGGGTGAATAGAATTTGGAAAATATTATAAATTATTCATATATAATTATTCACCAAAATATCAGTTTGAACACTGTTTTTTAAACACCTAAAACAGAGCTAAAAGCTTTTCTTGTGCTAACAACTTTTCAATTTACAGTCTGAGTGACAAATCACAAACAAAAGCTTCATATTCATCAACCACTATTATATAATGAGATTCTATGGCTAAAGTATACTTCGGTTGCATAGAATTTGGAAAATATTATATAATTATTCACCAAAATATCAGTTTGAACACTGTTTTAAACACCTAAAACAGAACTAAAAGCTATTCCTCTGCTAACAACTTTTCAATTTACAGTCTGAGTGACAAGTCACAATCAAATGTTTCATATTCATCAACCACTATTATATAATGAGATTCTATGGCTAAAGTATACTTTGGGTGCATAGAATTTGGAAAATATTATAAATTATTCATATATAATTATTCACCAAAATATCAGTTTGAACACTGTTTTTTAAACACCTAACACAGAGCTAAAAGCTATTCTTGTGCTAACAACTTTTCAATTTACACTCTGAGTGACAAATCACAACCCAAAGCTTCATATTCATCAACCACTATTATATAATGAGATTCTATGGCTAAAGTATACTTAGGGTGCATAGAATTTGGGAAATATTTTAAATTATTCATATATAATTATTCACCAAAATATCAGTTTGAACACTGTTTTAAACACCTAAAACAGAGCTAAAAGCTATTCCTGTGCTAACAACTTTTCAATTTACAGTCTGAGTGACAAATCAGAACAAAAAGCTTCATATTCATCAACCACTATTATATAATGAGATTCTGTGGCTAAAGTATACTTAGGGTGCATAAAATCTGGAAAATATTATAAATTATTCATATGTAATTATTCACCAGAATATTAGTTTGAACACTGTTTTAAACACCTAAAACAGAGCTAAAAGCTATTCTTGTGCTAACAACTTTTCAATTTACAGTCTGAGTGACAAATCACAACCAAATGCTTCATATTCATCAACAACTATTATATAATGACATTCTATGGCTGAAGTATACTTAGGGTGCATAGAATTTGGAAAATATTATAAATTATTCATATATAATTATTCAACAAAATATCAGTTTGAACACTGTTTTAAACACCTAAAACAGAGCTAAAAGCTATTCTAATGCTAACAACTTTTCAATTTACAGTCTGAGTGACAAATCACAACCAAAAGCTTCATATTCATCAACCACTATTATATAATGAGATCCTATGGCTAAAGTATACTTTGGGTGCATAGAATATGGAAAATATTATATAATTATTCACCAAAATATAAGTTTGGACACTGTTTTTTAAACACCTAAAACACAGCTAAAAGCTATTCTAGTGCTAACAACTTTTCAATTTACAGTCTGAGTGACAAATCACAACCAAATGCTTCATATTCATCAACCACTATTATATAATGAGATTCTATGGCTAAAGTATACTTTGGGTGCATAGAATTTGGAATATATTATAAATTATTCATATATAATTATTCACCAAAATATCAGTTTGAACACTGTTTTAAACACCTAAAACAGAGCTAAAAGCTATTCTTGTGCTAACAACGTTTCAATTTACAGTCTGAGTGACAAATCACAACCAAAGGCTTCATATTCATCAACCACTATTATATAATGAGATTCTATTTCTAAAGTATACTTTGGGTGCATAGAATTTGGAAAATATCGAATTATTCATCAAAATAATATCAGTTTCAACGCTGTTTCAAACACCTAAAACAGAGCTAAAAGCTCTTCTTGTGCTAACAACTTTTCAATTTACAGTCTGAGTGACAAATCACAACCAAAAGCTTCATATTCATCAACCACTATTATATAATGATATTCTATGGCTAAATTATACTCTGGATGCATAGACTTTGGAAAATATTATATAATTATTCACGAAAATATCAGTTTGAACACTGTTTTAAACACCTAAAACAGAACTAAAAGCTATTCTTCTGGTAAAAACTTTTCAATTTACAGTCTGAGTGACAAATCACAATCAAATGCTTCATATTCATCAACCACTATTATATAATGAGATTCTATGGCTAAAGTATACTTTGGGTGAATAGAATTTGGAAAATATTATAAATTATTCACCAAAATATCAATTTGAACACTGTTTTAAACACCTAAAAAAGAGCTAAAAGCTATTCTTGTTCTAACAACTTTTCAATTTACAGTCTGAGTGACAAATCACAACCAAATGCTTCATATTCATCAACCACTATTATATAATGAGATTCTATGGATAAAGTATATTTTGGGGGCATAGAATTTCGAAAATATTATAAATTATTCATATATAATTATTCACCAATATATCAGTTTGAACACTGTTTTTTAAACACCTAAAACAGAGCTAAAAGCTATTCCTGTGCTAACAACTTTTCAATTTACAGTCTGAGTGACATATCACAACCCAAAGCTTCATATTCATCAACCACTATTATATAATGAGATTCTATGGCTAAAGTATACTTACGGTGCATAGAATTTGGAAAATATTTTAAATTATTCATATATAATTATTCACCAAAATATCAGTTTGAACACTGTTTTAAACACCTAAAACAGAGCTAAAAGCTATTCCTGTGCTAACAACTTTTCAATTTACAGTCTGAGTGACAAATCAGAACAAAAAGCTTCATATTCATCAACCACTATTATATAATGAGATTCTGTGGCTAAAGTATACTTAGGGTGCATAAAATCTGGAAAATATTATAAATTATTCATATGTAATTATTCACCAGAATATTAGTTTGAACACTGTTTTAAACACCTAAAACAGAGCTAAAAGCTATTCTTGTGCTAACAACTTTTCAATTTACAGTCTGAGTGACAAATCACAACCAAATGCTTCATATTCATCAACAACTATTATATAATGACATTCTATGGCTGAAGTATACTTAGGGTGCATAGAATTTGGAAAATATTATAAATTATTCATATATAATTATTCAACAAAATATCAGTTTGAACACTGTTTTAAACACCTAAAACAGAGCTAAAAGCTATTCTAATGCTAACAACTTTTCAATTTACAGTCTGAGTGACAAATCACAACCAAAAGCTTCATATTCATCAACCACTATTATATAATGAGATCCTATGGCTAAAGTATACTTTGGGTGCATAGAATATGGAAAATATTATATAATTATTCACCAAAATATGTTTGGACACTGTTTTTTAAACACCTAAAACACAGCTAAAAGCTATTCTAGTGCTAACAACTTTTCAATTTACAGTCTGAGTGACAAATCACAACCAAATGCTTCATATTCATCAACCACTATTATATAATGAGATTCTATGGCTAAAGTATACTTTGGGTGCATAGAATTTGGAATATATTATAAATTATTCATATATAATTATTCACTAAAATATCAGTTTGAACACTGTTTTAAACACCTAAAACAGAGCTAAAAGCTATTCTTGTGCTAACAACGTTTCAATTTACAGTCTGAGTGACAAATCACAACCAAAGGCTTCATATTCATCAACCACTATTATATAATGAGATTCTATTTCTAAAGTATACTTTGGGTGCATAGAATTTGGAAAATATCGAATTATTCATCAAAATAATATCAGTTTCAACGCTGTTTCAAACACCTAAAACAGAGCTAAAAGCTCTTCCTGTGCTAACAACTTTTCAATTTACAGTCTGAGTGACAAATCACAACCAAAAAGCTTCATATTCATCAACCACTATTATATAATGATATTGTATGGCTAAATTATACACTGGGTGCATAGAATTTGGAAAATATTACATAATTATTCACCAAAATATCAGTTTGAACACTGTTTTAAACACCTAAAACAGAACTAAAAGCTATTCTTCTGCTAACAACTTTTCAATTTACCGTCTGAGTGACAAATCACAATCAAATGCTTCATATTCATCAACCACTATTATATAATGAGATTCTTTGGCTAAAGTATACTTTGGGTGAATAGAATTTGGAAAATATTATAAATTATTCATATATAATTATTCACCAAAATATCAGCTTCAACACTGTTTTTTAAACACCTAAAACAGAGCTAAAAGCTATTCTTGTGCTAACAACTTTTCAATTTACAGTCTGAGTGACAAATCACAACCAAAAGCTTCATATTCATCAACCACTATTATATAATGAGATTCTATGGCTAAAGTATACTCTGGGTGCATAGAATTTGGAAAATATTATATAATTATTCACCAAAATATCAGTTTGAACACTGTTTTAAACACCTGAAACAGAACTAAAAGCTATTCTTCTGCTAACAACTTTTCAATTTACAGTCTGAGTGACAAATCACAATCAAATGCTTCATATTCATCAACCACTATTATATAATGAGATTCTATGGCTAAAGTATACTTAGGGTGCATAGAATTTGGAAAATATTATAAATTATTCATATATAATTATTCACCAAAATATCAGTTTGAACACTGTTTTAAAAACACCTAAAACAGAGCTAAGAGCTATTCGTGTGCTAAGAACTTTTCAATTTACAGTCTGAGTGACAAATCACAACCAAATGCTTCATATTCATCAAGCTCTATTATATAATGAGATTCTAAGGCTAAATTATACTTTGGGTGCATAGAATTTGGAAAACATTATAAATTATTCATATATAATTATTCACCAAAATATCAGTTTGAACACTGTTTTAAACACCTAAAACAGAGCTAAAAGCTAATCTTGTGCTAACAACGTTTCAATTTACAGTCTGAGTGACAAATCACAACCAAAAGCTTCATATTCATCAACCACTATTATATAATGAGATTCTATTTCTAAAGTATACTTTGGGTGCATAGAATTTGGAAAATATTGAATTATTCATCAAAATAATATCAGTTTGAACGCTGTTTCAAACACCTAAAACAGAGCTAAAAGCTCTACTTGTGCTAACAACTTTTCAATTTACAGTCTGAGTGACAAATCACAAGCAAAAGCTTCATATTCATCAACCACTATTATATAATGATATTCTATGGCTAAATTATACTCTGGGTGCATAGAATTTGGAAAATATTATATAATTTTTCACGAAAATATCAGTTTGAACACTGTTTTAAACACCTAAAACAGAACTAAAAGCTATTCCTCTGCTAACAACTTTTCAATTTACAGTCTGAGTGACAAGTCACAATCAAGTGTTTCATATTCATCAACCACTATTATATAATGAGATTCTATGGCTAAAGTATACTTTGGGTGCATAGAATTTGGAAAATATTATAAATTATTCATATATAATTATTCACTAAAATATCAGTTTGAACACTGTTTTTTAAACACCTAACACAGAGCTAAAAGCTATTCTTGTGCTAACAACTTTTCAATTTACACTCTGAGTGACAAATCACAACCCAAAGCTTCATATTCATCAACCACTATTATATAATGAGATTCTATGGCTAAAGTATACTTAGGGTGCATAGAATTTGGGAAATATTTTAAATTATTCATATATAATTATTCACCAAAATATCAGTTTGAACACTGTTTTAAACACCTAAAACAGAGCTAAAAGCTATTCTTGTGCTAACAACTTTTCAATTTACAGTCTGAGTGACAAATCACAACCAAATGCTTCATATTCATCAACAACTATTATATAATGACATTCTATGGCTGAAGTATACTTAGGGTGCATAGAATTTGGAAAATATTATAAATTATTCATATATAATTATTCAACAAAATATCAGTTTGAACACTGTTTTAAACACCTAAAACAGAGCTAAAAGCTATTCTAATGCTAACAACTTTTCAATTTACAGTCTGAGTGACAAATCACAACCAAAAGCTTCATATTCATCAACCACTATTATATAATGAGATTCTATGGCTAAAGTATACTTTGGGTGCATAGAATTTCGAAAATATTATATAATTATTCACCAAAATATCAATTTGAACACTGTTTTAAACACCTAAAACAGAACTAAAAGCTATTCTTCTGGTAACAACTTTTCAATTTACAGTCTGAGTGACAAATCACAATCAAATGCTTCATATTCATCAACCACTATTATATAATGAGATTCTATGGCTAAAGTATACTTTGGGTGAATAGAATTTGGAAAATATTATAAATTATTCATATATAATTATTCACCAAAATATCAGTTTGAACACTGTTTTTTAAACACCTAAAACAGAGCTAAAAGCTTTTCTTGTGCTAACAACTTTTCAATTTACAGTCTGAGTGACAAATCACAACCAAAAGCTTCATATTCATCAACCACTATTATATAATGAGATTCTATGGCTAAAGTATACTTTGGGTGCATAGAATTTGGAAAATATTATATAATTATTCACCAAAATATCAGTTTGAACACTGTTTTAAACACCTAAAACAGAACTAAAAGCTATTCCTCTGCTAACAACTTTTCAATTTACAGTCTGAGTGACAAGTCACAATCAAATGTTTCATATTCATCAACCACTATTATATAATGAGATTCTATGGCTAAAGTATACTTTGGGTGCATAGAATTTGGAAAATATTATAAATTATTCATATATAATTATTCACCAAAATATCAGTTTGAACACTGTTTTTTAAACACCTAACACAGAGCTAAAAGCTATTCTTGTGCTAACAACTTTTCAATTTACACTCTGAGTGACAAATCACAACCCAAAGCTTCATATTCATCAACCACTATTATATAATGAGATTCTATGGCTAAAGTATACTTAGGGTGCATAGAATTTGGGAAATATTTTAAATTATTCATATATAATTATTCACCAAAATATCAGTTTGAACACTGTTTTAAACACCTAAAACAGAGCTAAAAGCTATTCCTGTGCTAACAACTTTTCAATTTACAGTCTGAGTGACAAATCAGAACAAAAAGCTTCATATTCATCAACCACTATTATATAATGAGATTCTGTGGCTAAAGTATACTTAGGGTGCATAAAATCTGGAAAATATTATAAATTATTCATATGTAATTATTCACCAGAATATTAGTTTGAACACTGTTTTAAACACCTAAAACAGAGCTAAAAGCTATTCTCGTGCTAACAACTTTTCAATTTACAGTCTGAGTGACAAATCACAACCAAATGCTTCATATTCATCAACAACTATTATATAATGACATTCTATGGCTGAAGTATACTTAGGGTGCATAGAATTTGGAAAATATTATAAATTATTCATATATAATTATTCAACAAAATATCAGTTTGAACACTGTTTTAAACACCTAAAACAGAGCTAAAAGCTATTCTAATGCTAACAACTTTTCAATTTACAGTCTGAGTGACAAATCACAACCAAAAGCTTCATATTCATCAACCACTATTATATAATGAGATCCTATGGCTAAAGTATACTTTGGGTGCATAGAATATGGAAAATATTATATAATTATTCACCAAAATATAAGTTTGGACACTGTTTTTTAAACACCTAAAACACAGCTAAAAGCTATTCTAGTGCTAACAACTTTTCAATTTACAGTCTGAGTGACAAATCACAACCAAATGCTTCATATTCATCAACCACTATTATATAATGAGATTCTATGGCTAAAGTATACTTTGGGTGCATAGAATTTGGAATATATTATAAATTATTCATATATAATTATTCACCAAGATATCAGTTTGAACACTGTTTTAAACACCTAAAACAGAGCTAAAAGCTATTCTTGTGCTAACAACGTTTCAATTTACAGTCTGAGTGACAAATCACAACCAAAGGCTTCATATTCATCAACCACTATTATATAATGAGATTCTATTTCTAAAGTATACTTTGGGTGCATAGAATTTGGAAAATATCGAATTATTCATCAAAATAATATCAGTTTCAACGCTGTTTCAAACACCTAAAACAGAGCTAAAAGCTCCTCTTGTGCTAACAACTTTTCAATTTACAGTCTGAGTGACAAATCACAACCAAAAGCTTCATATTCATCAACCACTATTATATAATGATATTCTATGGCTAAATTATACTCTGGGTGCATAGAATTTGGAAAATATTATATAATTATTCACGAAAATACCAGTTTGAACACTGTTTTAAACACCTAAAACAGAACTAAAAGCTATTCTTCTGGTAACAACTTTTCAATTTACAGTCTTAGTGACAAATCACAATCAAATGCTTCATATTCATCAACCACTATTATATAATGAGATTCTATGGCTAAAGTATACTTTGGGTGAATAGAATTTGGAAAATATTATAAATTATTCATATATAATTATTCACCAAAATATCAGTTTGAACACTGTTTTTTAAACACCTAAAACAGAGCTAAAAGCTTTTCTTGTGCTAACAACTTTTCAATTTACAGTCTGAGTGACAAATCAGAACCAAAAGCTTCATATTCATCAACCACTATTATATAATGAGATTCTATGGCTAAAGTATACTTTGGGTGCATAGAATTTGGAAAATATTATATAATTATTCACCAAAATATCAATTTGAACACTGTTTTAAACACCTAAAAAAGAGCTAAAAGCTATTCTTGTTGTAACAACTTTTCAATTTACAGTCTGAGTGATAAATCACAACCAAATGCTTCATATTCATCAACCACTATTATATAATGAGATTCTATGGATAAAGTATATTTTGGGTGCATAGAATTTCGAAAATATTATAAATTATTCATATATAATTATTCACCAATATATCAGTTTGAACACTGTTTTTTAAACACCTAAAACAGAGCTAAAAGCTATTCCTGTGCTAACAACTTTTCAATTTACAGTCTGAGTGACATATCACAACCCAAAGCTTCATATTCATCAACCACTATTATATAATGAGATTCTGTGGCTAAAGTATACTTAGGGTGCATAAAATCTGGAAAATATTATAAATTATTCATATGTAATTATTCACCAGAATATTAGTTTGAACACTGTTTTAAACACCTAAAACAGAGCTAAAAGCTATTCTTGTGCTAACAACTTTTCAATTTACAGTCTGAGTGACAAATCACAACCAAATGCTTCATATTCATCAACAACTATTATATAATGACATTCTATGGCTGAAGTATACTTAGGGTGCATAGAATTTGGAAAATATTATAAATTATTCATATATAATTATTCAACAAAATATCAGTTTGAACACTGTTTTAAACACCTAAAACAGAGCTAAAAGCTATTCTAATGCTAACAACTTTTCAATTTACAGTCTGAGTGACAAATCACAACCAAAAGCTTCATATTCATCAACCACTATTATATAATGAGATCCTATGGCTAAAGTATACTTTGGGTGCATAGAATATGGAAAATATTATATAATTATTCACCAAAATATAAGTTTGGACACTGTTTTTTAAACACCTAAAACACAGCTAAAAGCTATTCTAATGCTAACAACTTTTCAATTTACAGTCTGAGTGACAAATCACAACCAAATGCTTCATATTCATCAACCACTATTATATAATGAGATTCTATGGCTAAAGTATACTTTGGGTGCATAGAATTTGGAATATATTATAAATTATTCATATATAATTATTCACTAAAATATCAGTTTGAACACTGTTTTAAACACCTAAAACAGAGCTAAAAGCTATTCTTGTGCTAACAACGTTTCAATTTACAGTCTGAGTGACAAATCACAACCAAAGGCTTCATATTCATCAACCACTATTATATAATGAGATTCTATTTCTAAAGTATACTTTGGGTGCATAGAATTTGGAAAATATCGAATTATTCATCAAAATAATATCAGTTTCAACGCTGTTTCAAACACCTAAAACAGAGCTAAAAGCTCTTCCTGTGCTAACAACTTTTCAATTTACAGTCTGAGTGACAAATCACAACCAAAAGCTTGATATTCATCAACCACTATTATATAATGATATTCTATGGCTAAATTATACACTGGGTGCATAGAATTTGGAAAATATTACATAATTATTCACCAAAATATCAGTTTGAACACTGTTTTAAACACTTAAAACAGAACTAAAAGCTATTCTTCTGCTAACAACTTTTCAATTTACCGTCTGAGTGACAAATCACAATCAAATGCTTCATATTCATCAACCACTATTATATAATGAGATTCTTTGGCTAAAGTATACTTTGGGTGAATAGAATTTGGAAAATATTATAAATTATTCATATATAATTATTCACCAAAATATCAGCTTGAACACTGTTTTTTAAACACCTAAAACAGAGCTAAAAGCTATTCTTGTGCTAACAACTTTTCAATTTACAGTCTGAGTGACAAATCACAACCAAATGCTTCATATTCATCAACAACTATTATATAATGACATTCTATGG
This sequence comes from Ryuthela nishihirai, assembly GCA_038380435.1. Taxonomy (NCBI): domain Eukaryota; kingdom Metazoa; phylum Arthropoda; class Arachnida; order Araneae; family Heptathelidae; genus Ryuthela; species Ryuthela nishihirai. The sequence goes on along the minus strand of JAWZYU010000003.1, from coordinate 51,461,978 downwards.
CTGAAGTATACTTAGGGTGCATAGAATTTGGAAAATATTATAAATTATTCATATATAATTATTCAACAAAATATCAGTTTGAACACTGTTTTAAACACCTAAAACAGAGCTAAAAGCTATTCTAATGCTAACAACTTTTCAATTTACAGTCTGAGTGACAAATCACAACCAAAAGCTTCATATTCATCAACCACTATTACATAATGAGATCCTATGGCTAAAGTATACTTTGGGTGCATAGAATATGGAAAATATTATATAATTATTCACCAAAATATAAGTTTGGACACTGTTTTTTAAACACCTAAAACACAGCTAAAAGCTATTCTAGTGCTAACAACTTTTCAATTTACAGTCTGAGTGACAAATCACAACCAAATGCTTCATATTCATCAACCACTATTATATAATGAGATTCTATGGCTAAAGTATACTTTGGGTGCATAGAATTTGGAATATATTATAAATTATTCATATATAATTATTCACCAAGATATCAGTTTGAACACTGTTTTAAACACCTAAAACAGAGCTAAAAGCTATTCTTGTGCTAACAACGTTTCAATTTACAGTCTGAGTGACAAATCACAACCAAAGGCTTCATATTCATCAACCACTATTATATAATGAGATTCTATTTCTAAAGTATACTTTGGGTGCATAGAATTTGGAAAATATCGAATTATTCATCAAAATAATATCAGTTTCAACGCTGTTTCAAACACCTAAAACAGAGCTAAAAGCTCCTCTTGTGCTAACAACTTTTCAATTTACAGTCTGAGTGACAAATCACAAACAAAAGCTTCATATTCATCAACCACTATTATATAATGATATTCTATGGCTAAATTATACTCTGGGTGCATAGAATTTGGAAAATATTATATAATTATTCACGAAAATATCAGTTTGAACACTGTTTTAAACACCTAAAACAGAACTAAAAGCTATTCTTCTGGTAACAACTTTTCAATTTACAGTCTGAGTGACAAATCACAATCAAATGCTTCATATTCATCAACCACTATTATATAATGAGATTCTATGGCTAAAGTATACTTTGGGTGAATAGAATTTGGAAAATATTATAAATTATTCATATATAATTATTCACCAAAATATCAGTTTGAACACTGTTTTTTAAACACCTAAAACAGAGCTAAAAGCTTTTCTTGTGCTAACAACTTTTCAATTTACAGTCTGAGTGACAAATCACAACCAAAAGCTTCATATTCATCAACCACTATTATATAATGAGATTCTATGGCTAAAGTATACTTTGGGTGCATAGAATTTGGAAAATATTATATAATTATTCACCAAAATATCAATTTGAACACTGTTTTAAACACCTAAAAAAGAGCTAAATGCTATTCTTGTTGTAACAACTTTTCAATTTACAGTCTGAGTGATAAATCACAACCAAATGCTTCATATTCATCAACCACTATTATATAATGAGATTCTATGGATAAAGTATATTTTGGGTGCATAGAATTTCGAAAATATTATAAATTATTCATATATAATTATTCACCAATATATCAGTTTGAACACTGTTTTTTAAACACCTAAAACAGAGCTAAAAGCTATTCCTGTGCTAACAACTTTTCAATTTACAGTCTGAGTGACATATCACAACCCAAAGCTTCATATTCATCAACCACTATTATATAATGAGATTCTATGGCTAAAGTATACTTAGGGTGCATAGAATTTGGAAAATATTTTAAATTATTCATATATAATTATTCACCAAAATATCAGTTTGAACACTGTTTTAAACACCTAAAACAGAGCTAAAAGCTATTCCTGTGCTAACAACTTTTCAATTTACAGTCTGAGTGACAAATCAGAACAAAAAGCTTCATATTCATCAACCACCATTATATAATGAGATTCTGTGGCTAAAGTATACTTAGGGTGCATAAAATCTGGAAAATATTATAAATTATTCATATGTAATTATTCACCAGAATATTAGTTTGAACACTGTTTTAAACACCTAAAACAGAGCTAAAAGCTATTCTTGTGCTAACAACTTTTCAATTTACAGTCTGAGTGACAAATCACAACCAAATGCTTCATATTCATCAACAACTATTATATAATGACATTCTATGGCTGAAGTATACTTAGGGTGCATAGAATTTGGAAAATATTATAAATTATTCATATATAATTATTCAACAAAATATCAGTTTGAACACTGTTTTAAACACCTAAAACAGAGCTAAAAGCTATTCTAATGCTAACAACTTTTCAATTTACAGTCTGAGTGACAAATCACAACCAAAAGCTTCATATTCATCAACCACTATTATATAATGAGATCCTATGGCTAAAGTATACTTTGGGTGCATAGAATATGGAAAATATTATATAATTATTCACCAAAATATAAGTTTGGATACTGTTTTTTAAACACCTAAAACACAGCTAAAAGCTATTCTAGTGCTAACAACTTTTCAATTTACAGTCTGAGTGACAAATCACAACCAAATGCTTCATATTCATCAACCACTATTATATAATGAGATTCTATGGCTAAAGTATACTTTGGGTGCATAGAATTTGGAATATATTATAAATTATTCATATATAATTATTCACTAAAATATCAGTTTGAACACTGTTTTAAACACCTAAAACAGAGCTAAAAGCTATTCTTGTGCTAACAACGTTTCAATTTACAGTCTGAGTGACAAATCACAACCAAAGGCTTCATATTCATCAACCACTATTATATAATGAGATTCTATTTCTAAAGTATACTTTGGGTGAATAGAATTTGGAAAATATCGAATTATTCATCAAAATAATATCAGTTTCAACGCTGTTTCAAACACCTAAAACAGAGCTAAAAGCTCTTCCTGTGCTAACAACTTTTCAATTTACAGTCTGAGAGACAAATCACAACCAAAAGCTTCATATTCATCAACCACTATTATATAATGATATTCTATGGCTAAATTATACACTGGGTGCATAGAATTTGGAAAATATTACATAATTATTCACCAAAATATCAGTTTGAACACTGTTTTAAACACTTAAAACAGAACTAAAAGCTATTCTTCTGCTAACAACTTTTCAATTTACCGTCTGAGTGACAAATCACAATCAAATGCTTCATATTCATCAACCACTATTATATAATGAGATTCTTTGGCTAAAGTATACTTTGGGTGAATAGAATTTGGAAAATATTATAAATTATTCATATATAATTTTTCACCAAAATATCAGCTTGAACACTGTTTTTTAAACACCTAAAACAGAGCTAAAAGCTATTCTTGTGCTAACAACTTTTTAATAGTGGTTGATGAATATGAAGCATTTGGTTGTGATTTGTCACTTAGACTGTAAATTGAAAAGTTGTTAGCAGAAGAATAGCTTTTAGTTCTGTTTCAGGTGTTTAAAACAGTGTTCAAACTGATATTTTGGTGAATAATTATATAATATTTTCCAAATTCTATGCACCCAGAGTATACTTTAGCCATAGAATCTCATTATATAATAGTGGTTGATGAATATGAAGCATTTGGTTGTGATTTGTCACTCAGAATGTAAATTGAAACGTTCTGAGCACGCGAATAGCTTTTAGCTCTGTTTTAGGTGTTTAAAACAGTGTTCAAACTGATATTTTGGTGAATAATTATATATGAATAATTTATAATATTTTCCAAATTCTATCCACCCAAAGTATACTTTAGCCATAGAATCTCATTATATAATAGTGGTTGATGAATATGAAGCATTTGGTTGTGATTTGTCACTCAGACTGTAAATTGAAAAGTTGTTAGCACAAGAATAGCTTTTAGCTCTGTTTTAGGTGTTTGAAACAGCGTTCAAACTGATATTATTTTGATGAATAATTCGATATTTTCCAAATTCTATGCACCCAAAGTATACTTTAGAAATAGAATCTCATTATATAATAGTGGTTGATGAATATGAAGCTTTTGGTTGTGATTTGTCACTCAGACTGTAAATTGAAACGTTGTTAGCACAAGAATAGCTTTTAGCTCTGTTTTAGGTGTTTAAAACAGTGTTCAAACTGATATTTTGGTGAATAACTATATTTGAATAATTTATAATGTTTTCCAAATTCTATGCACCCAAAGTATACTTTAGCCATAGAATCTCATTATATAATAGAGGTTGATGAATATAAAGCATTTGGTTGTGATTTGTCACTCAGAATGTAAATTGAAAAGTTCTTAGCACAAGAATAGCTTTTAGCTCTGTTTCAGGTGTTTTTCGAACAGTGTTCAAACTGATATTTTGGTGAATAATTATATATGAATAATTTATAATATTTTGACAAATTCTATGCACCCTAAGTATATTTTAGCCATAGAATCTCATTATATAATAGTGGTTGATGAATATGAAGCATTTGGTTGTGATTTGTCACTTAGACTGTAAATTGAAAAGTTGTTAGCACACGAATAGCTCTTAGCTCTGTTTTAGGTGTTTTTAAAACAGTGTTCAAACTGATATTTTGGTGAATAATTATATATGAATAATTTATAATATTTTCCAAATTCTATGCACCCTAAGTATACTTTAGCCATAGAATCTCATTATATAATAGTGGTTGATGAATATGAAGCATTTGATTGTGATTTGTCACTCAGACTGTAAATTGAAAAGTTGTTAGCAGAAGAATAGCTTTTAGTTCTGTTTCAGGTCACCACTATTATATAATGAGATTCTGTGGCTAAAGTATACTTAGGGTGCATAAAGTCTGGAAAATATTATAAATTATTCATATGTAATTATTCACCAGAATATTAGTTTGAACACTGTTTTAAACACCTAAAACAGAGCTAAAAGCTATTCTTGTGCTAACAACTTTTCAATTTACAGTCTGAGTGACAAATCACAACCAAATGCTTCATATTCATCAACCACTATTATATAATGACATTCTATGGCTGAAGTATACTTAGGGTGCATAGAATTTGGAAAATATTATAAATTATTCATATATAATTATTCAACAAAATATCAGTTTGAACACTGTTTTAAACACCTAAAACAGAGCAAAAAGCTATTCTAATGCTAACAACTTTCCAATTTACAGTCTGAGTGACAAATCACAACCAAAAGCTTCATATTCATCAACCACTATTATATAATGAGATCCTATGGCTAAAGTATACTTTGGGTGCATAGAATATGGAAAATATTATATAATTATTCACCAAAATATAAGTTTGGACACTGTTTTTTAAACACCTAAAACACAGCTAAAAGCTATTCTAGTGCTAACAACTTTTCAATTTACAGTCTGAGTGACAAATCACAACCAAATGCTTCATATTCATCAACCACTATTATATAATGAGATTCTATTTCTAAAGTATACTTTGGGGGCATAGAATTTGGAAAATATCGAATTATTCATGAAAATAATATCAGTTTGAACTCTGTTTCAAACACTTAAAACAGAGTTAAAAGCTATTCTTCTGCTAACAACTTTTCAATTTACAGTCTGAGTGACAAATCACAACCAATTGCTACATATTCATTAACAACCACTATTATATAATGAGATTCTGTGGCTAAAGTATACTTTGGGTGCATAGAATTTGGAAAATATTATAAATTATTCATATATAATTATTCACCAAAATATCAGTTTGAACACTGTTTTAAACACCTAAAACAGAGCTAAAAGCTATTCCTGTGCTAACAACTTTTCAATTTACACTCTGAGTGACAAATCACAACCAAAAGCTTCATATTCATCAACCACTATTATATAATGAGATTCTATGGCTAAAGTATACTTAGGGTGCATACAATCTGGAAAATATTATAAATTATTCATATATAATTATTCACGAAAATATCAGTTTGAACACTGTTTTAAACACCTAAAACAGAGCTAAAAGCTTTTCTTGTGCTAACAACTTTTCAATTTACAGTCTGAGTGACAAATCACAACCCAAAGCTTCATATTCATCAACCACTATTATATAATGAGATTCTATGGCTAAAGTATACTTTGGGTGCATAGCATTTGGAAAATATTATAAATTATTCATATATAATTATTCACCAAAATATCAGTTTGAACACCGTTTTAAACACCTAAAACAGAGCTAAAAGCTATTCCTGTGCTAAGAACTTTTCAATTTACAGTCTGAATGACAAATCACAACCAAAAGCTTCATATTGATCAACCACTATTATATAATGAGATCCTATGGCTAAAGTATGCTTTGGGTGCATAGAATATGGAAAATATTATATAATTATTCACCAAAATATTAGTTTGAACACTGTTTTAAACACCTAAAACAGAGCTTAAAGCTGTTCTTGTGCTAACAACTTTTCAATTTACAGTCTGAGTGACAAATCACAACCAAATGCTTCATATTCATCAACCACTATTATATAATGAGATTCTATGGCTAAACTATACTTTGGTTGCATAGAATTTGGAAAATATCGAATTATTCATCAAAATAATATCAGTTTGAACGCTGTTTCAAACACCTAAAACAGAGCTATACGCTATTCTTGTGCTAACAACTTTTCAATTTACAGTCTGAGTGACAAATCACAACCCAAAGCTTCATATTCATCAACCACTATTATATAATGAAATTCTACAGCTGAAGTATACTTAGGGTGCATAGAATTTGGAAAATATTATAAATTATTCATATATAATTATTCACCAAAATATCAGTTTGAACACTGTTTTAAAAACACCTAAAACAGAGCTAAGAGCTATTCCTGTGCTAACAACTTTTCAATTTACACTCTAAGTGACAAATCACAACCAAATGCTTGATATTCATCAACCACTATTTTATAATGAGATTCTATGGCTAAAGTATACTTAGGGTGCATAGAATTTGTCAAAATATTATAAATTATTCATATATAATTATTCACCAAAATATCAGTTTGAACACTGTTCTAAAAACACCTGAAACAGAGCTAAAAGCTTTTCCTCTGCTAGCAACTTTTCAATTTACAGTCTGAGTGACAAATCACAACCAAATGCTTCGTATTCATCAACCACTATTATATAATGTGATTCTATGGCTAAAGTATAATTTGGGTGCATAGAATTTGGAAAATATTATATAATTATTCACCAAAATATCAGTTTGAACACTGTTTTTTAAACACCTAAAACATAGCTAAAAGCTATTCTTGTGCTAAGAACTTTTCAATTTACAGTCTGAGTGACAAATCACAACCCAAAGCTTCATATTCATCAAATACTATTATATAATGAGATTCTATGGCTAAAGTATACTTAGGGTGCCTAGAATTTGGAAATATTTTAAATTATTCATATATAATTATTTACCAAAATATCAGTTTGAACACTGTTTTAAACACCTAAAACAGAGCTAAAAGCTATTCTTGTGCTAACAACGTTTCAATTTACAGTCTGAGTGACAAATCACAACCAAAGGCTTCATATTCATCAACCACTATTATATAATGAGATTCTATTTCTAAAGTATACTTTGGGTGCATAGAATTTGGATAAATATCGAATTATTCATCAAAATAATATCAATTTCAACGCTGTTTCAAACACCTAAAACAGAGCTAAATGCTATTCTTGTGCTAACAACTTTTCAATTTACAGTCTGAGTGACAAATCACAACCAAATGCTTCATATTCATCAACCACTATTATATAATGAGATTCTATGGCTAAAGTATACTTTGGGTGCATAGAATTTGGAAAATATTATAAATTATTCATATATAATTATTCACCAAAATATCAGTTTGAACACTGTTTTAAACACCTAAAACAGAGCTAAAAGCTATTCTCGTGCTAACAACTTTTCAATTTACAGTCTGAGTGACAAATCACAACCAAAAGCTTCATATTCATCAACCACTATTATATAATGAGATTCTATGGCTGAAGTATACTTCGGGTGCATAGAATTTGGAAAATATTATAAATTATTCATATATAATTATTCACCAAAATATCAGTTTGAACACTGTTTTAAACACCTAAAACAGAGCTAAAAGCTATTCCTGTGCTAACAACTTTTCAATTTACAGTCTGAATGACAAATCACAACCAAATCCTTCATATTCATCAACCACTATTTTATAATGAGATTCTATGGCTAAAGTATACTTTGGGTGCATAGAATTTGGAAAATATCGAATTATTCATCAAAATAATATCAGTTTGAACGCTGTTTCAAACACCTAAAACAGAGCTAAGAGCTATTCTCGTGCTAACAACTTTTCAATTTACAGTCTGAGTGACAAATCACAACCAAAAGCTTCATATTCATCAACCACTATTATATAATGAGATTCTATGACTAAAGTATACTTGGGTGCATAGAATTTGGAAAATATGATATAATTATTCACCAAAATATCAGTTTGAACACTGTTTTAAACACCTAAAACAGAGCTAAAAGCTATTCTTGTGCTAACAACTTTTCAATTTACACTCTGAGTGACAAATCGCAACCAAATGCTTCATATTCATCAACCACTATTATATAATGTGATTCTATGGCTAAAGTATAATTTGGGTGTATAGAATTTGGAAAATATTATAAATTATTCATATATAATTATTCACCAAAATATCAGTTTGAACACTGTTTTAAACACCTAAAACAGAGCTAAAAGCTATTCCTGTGCTAACAACTTTTCAATTTACAGTCTGAGTGACAAATCACAACCTAAAGCTTCATATTCATCAACCACAATTATATAATGAGATTCTATGGCTAAAGTATACTTTGGGTGCATAGAATATAGAAAATATTTTATAATTATTCACCAAAATATCAGTTTGAACACTGTTTTAAACACCTAAAACAGAGCTAAAAGCTATTCTAGTGCTAACAACTTTTCAATTTACAGTCTGAATGACAAATCACAACCAAATGCTTCATATTCATCAACCACTATTATATAATGAGATTCTATGGCTAAAGTATACTTTGGGTGAACAGAATTTGGAAAATATCGAATTATTTATCAAAATAATATCAGTTTGAACGCTGTATTCATCAACCACTATTATATAATGAGATTCTATGGCTAAAGTATATTTTGGGTGCATAGAATTTGGAAAATATCGAATTATTCATCAAAATAATATCAGTTTGAACGCTGTTTCAAACACCTAAAACAGAGCTAAAAGCTATTCCTGTGCTAACAAATTTTCAATTTACAGTCTGAGTGACAAATCACATCCAAAAGCTTCATATTCATCAACCACTATTTTATAATGAGATTCTATGGCTAAAGTATTGGGTGCATAGAATTTGGAAAATATTATAAAATTATTCACCAAAATATCAGTTTGAACGCTGTTTCAAACACCTAAAACAGAGCTAAAAGCTATTCCTGTGCTAACAACTTTTCAATTTACAGTCTGAGTGACAAATCACAACCAAATGCTTCATATTCATCAACCACTATTATATAATGAGATTCTATGGCTAAAGTATACTTTGGGTGCATAGAATTTGGAAAATATTATAAATTATTCATATATAATTATTCACCAAAATATCAGTTTGAACACTGTTTTAAACACCTAAAACAGAGCTAAAAGCTATTCCTGTGCTAACAACGTTTCAATCATCAACCTCTATTATGTAATGAGATTCTATGGCTAAAGTTCAGATCAGGTGCTAAGAACTTCAAAAATATCAAATAATTCAGAAAAATATCAGTTTCGACGCTTTTTTAAATCGCCAAAAATGGAGCTAAAGGTCTATTCCGGTGCGAACAACTTTCAATTTGCAGTCTGAGGGACAATCTTGTGGTTTATTTCCATTAAAGTGTAATGTAAAATGATATTTTATGCCTTAAATATGAAATGATATTCTAATGCCCTATTTCCGCGCGTTAAACTTAGGAAAAAGCAAAAGTGTGTAATAACTTTTGAATTTACAGCTAGATTCACAACCTGTTGCTTTATATTTATCAACTCGTAATATATAAAGAGATTCTTAGACTAAGGTAGAGTTTAGGTGCATAGAATTTCGAAAATATCGAATTATTCACAAAAAAATCAATTTCAACTCTGGTTAAAAAGCCTATAACAGAACTAAAAGCTATTCCTGTGCTAACAACTTTTCAATATACACTCTGAGTGACAATTTGATGGTTTATTTCCCTTAAAGCGTAATATAAAATGATATTATATGCCTTAAAATATTTTTACGTCATAGAATTTTCAAAAAACATCCATTTATGTATCAAAAGATATATTTTAGTGCTGTTTTCCGCGCATAAAACATAAGTAAAAGCTATGTGTTGATTTTACAGTCAGATTCACAACCAATGAGATTCTATGGCTAAAGTACAGATCAGGTGCTAAGAATTTCAAAAATTTTGAATAATTCAACAAAATATCAATTTCGACGCTGTTTCAATCGCGTAAAACAGAGCTAAAAGCTATTTCTGTGCGAACAACTTTTCAATTTACAGTCTGAGAGACAATCTTATGATTTATTTCCATCAAAGAGTAATATAAGATGATATTCTATGCCTTAAAAATGTTTCCATTGCATAGAATTTTTAAAAAATATGATAGAATTGCAATTTTGGAACTGTTTTCCGCGCATTAAACATAGGTAAAAGATACGTGGTGTATAATGACATTTGAATTTACAGTTAGATTCACAACCTAATACTTTATATTTATAACCTCCTATTATATAATGAGATTGTATGGCTGAAGTATACTTTCGGTGCGTAGAATTTGAAAAATATCGAATTATTCACAAACATATCAGTTTCAACGCTGTTTAAAACACCTAAAACAGAGGTAAAAGCTATTCCTGTGCTAACTACTTTTGAATTTACAGTCTGAGTCAATATGATGGTTTATTTCCATCAAGGCGTAATACAAAATGATAGTCTATGCGTTAAAAATATTTTCACTGCAGAGTATTTAAGAAAAATCGATTTATGTATCAAAATACCAATTTTAGTTCTGTTTTCCGCGCATAAAACATATGTAAAAGCTGTGTAGTGTGTAATAATTTTTGAATTTACAGTCAGATTCTCAACCTAATGCTTTATATTCATCAACTACTATTATATAATGAGATTCTATGGCTAAAACATACTTTAGGTGCATAGAATTTCAAAAATATCGATATAACTCTGTTTTAATCGCATAAGACAGAGACAAAAGCTATTCCTGTGCTAATAACATTTGAATTTACAGTCTCAGTGACAATCTGATGGTTTATTTTCATCAAGACGTAATATAAAATGATATTCTATGGCTTAAAAATATTTTCTCTGCATAAAATTTGCAAAAAAAATCGATTTATGTATCAAAATAGCTATGTTTGCACTGTTTTTCCGCGCTTGAAACATAGGTAAAAGCTATGTGGTGTGTAATAACTTTTGATTTTACAGTCAGATTTCACCACCAAATGCTTTATATTCATCAACTACTCTTATATAATGATATTCTATGGCTGAAGTATAGATCAGGTGCTAAGAATTTCAAAACTATCGAACAATTCAACAAAATATCAGTTTCGACGGTGCGATTTATTCTGGTGCGAACAACTTTCCAATTTACAGTCTGAGTGACAATCTTATGATTTATTTCCATCAAAGAATAATATAAGATATTCTATACCTTTGAAATGTTTCCCTTGCATAGAATTTTCAAAAAATCGACATATATGTAAAAATTGCTATTTTAGAGCTGTTTCCCCGCATCAAGCATAGGTAAAAGATATGTGGTGTTTTTGAAATAAAAAGAAAAAAGTGTTTTTGAAATAAAGATATGTGGTGTTATTTGAAATTACCGTCAGATTCACAACATAATTCTATTTTCATCAACTCCTATTATATAATGAAATTGTATGGCTGAAGTATACTTTCGGTGCGTAGAATTTGGAAAATATCGAATTATTCACCAAAATATCAGTTTCAATGGTGTTTTAGACACCTGAAACAGAGCTAAAAGCCACTCCTGTGCTAACTAGTTTTCAATTTACAGTCTGAGTGACAATCGGATGATTTATTTTCATCAAGGCGTATTACAAAATGATATTCTAGGCGCTAAATATATTTTCAGTGCAGGAGAATTTTGAAAAAAAAATCGATTTACGTACCAAAGTAGCTGTTTTAACGCTGATTTCCACGCATAAATCATAGGTAACAGCTATACGAGTGTAATAATTTTTGAATTTACAGTGAGATTCACAACCAAATGCTTTATATTTATCAACCACTATTGTATAATGAGATTCTATGGTTTAGGTCCTTTGAATTTCCGAAATATCGAATAATTCACCAAAATATCAGTTACAATGCTATTTCAAATGCCTAAAGCAGTGCTAAAAACTATTCCTGTGCTAACAATGTTCAATTTGCTGTCAGAGTAAGAATCTGATGGTTTGTTTCCGTCAAGAAGTTATATAGAATAATATTCTATACCTTTAAAACACTTTAACTGCAAAGAATTTTCAAAGAAAAAAATCGATTTACCGTATTTTTCCGCAGATAAGACGATAGTTGAATCATAAAAAAAAGCCCCCAAAATCCGGGTCGTGTTATAGCACAGACACAAAAAAATTACATTGAAATTTCTATAAATTGAAACCATTATTACTACAACTTATCAAAAAATCTATCATATTATTTAAATACGCTATATGATAATACATTACATTGTAATAGTAAAACAATACTAAAACGAAATAAATATTGAAAGTTATGTTTATTGAGCTACTGAGGAAAAAACGGACAAACCGTAATTATTTACTATTACAGATGATGATCGCCTATCTAAACTAAATTCATAGGCCGTTGATAGTTTGGGGTCGTCTTATAGGACAGATATATGCTAAAACTATAAAACATTGACGAAAATTTATACTTCGTCTATTCTGAAGGTAGTCTTATCTGCGGAAATATACGGTATATGTAAAAATTGTTAATTTAGCGCTGTTTTACGCGAACAAAACATAGGTAAAAGCTATGTGATGTGTAGTGACTTTTGAATTTACAGTCAGATTCACAACCTAATGCCTTATATTGATCAACTCGTATTATATAATGATATTCTATGGCTAAAGTATACTTTCGGTGCATTAAATTTGGAAAATACCGAATTATTCACCAAAATATCAGTATTAATGCTGTTTCAATTGCCTAAAATAGAGCAAAAAGCTGTTCCTGTGCTTACAGCTTTTCAATTTACAGTCTGAGTGAGAATATGATGGTTTACTTCGATCAAGGCGTAATACAAAATGATAGTATATACGTTAAAAATATTTTCACTGCATAGTATTTTGAAAAAAAATCGTTTTATGTATCAAAATACCAATTTTAGTGCTGTTTTCCGCGCATAAACATATGTAAAAGCTGTGTAATGTGTAATAATTTTTGAATTTACAGCCAGATTCACAACCTATTGTTTATATTTATCAACTCGTAAAATATAAAGAGATTCTTAGGCTAAAATTTAGGTGCATAGAATTTCGAAAATATCGATTTATTCACCAAAAAATCAGTTTCAACTCTGTTTAAAATCTCTATAACAGAGCTGAAAGCTATTCCTGTGCTAACAACTTTACAATTTACAGTCTGAGTGACAATTTGATGGTTTATTTCACTCAAAGCGTAATATAACATGATATTATATGCCTTAAAAATATTTTTACGTCAGAAAATTTTGAAAAAAATCCATTTATGTATCAAAATAGATGTTTTAGTGCTCTTTTCCGCGCATAAAACATAAGTAAAAGCTATGTGGTGTGTAATAATTTTTGAATTTACAGTCAGATTCTCAACCTAATTCTTTGTATTCATCAACTACTATTATATAATGAGATTCTATGGCTAAAATATACTTTAGGTGCATAGAATTTCAAAAATATCGAATTATTCACCAAAATATCAGTTTGAATTCTGTTTTAATCGCCTAAAACAAAGACAAAAGCTATTCCTGTGCTAACAACATTTGAATTTATAGATGATGGTTTATTTTCATCAAGGACTAATATAAAATGATATTCTATGCCTTAAAAATATTTTCATTCCATAAAATTTTGAAAAAAATCGATAACAAAGTAGCTAATTTTGCACTGTTTTTCCGCGCTTAAAACATATGTAAAAGCTATGTAGTGTGTAATAACTTTTGATTTTACAGTTAGGTTCACAACCAAATGCTTTGTATTCATCAACTACTTTTCGACGCTGTTTTAATCGACTAAAACAGAGCAAAAAGCTATTCCGGTGCGGACAACTTTTCAATTTACAGTCTGAGTGACAATCTTATGGTTTATTTCATCAAAGCGTAAAATAAAATGATATTCTATGCCTTAAAAGCATTTTCACTACATAGAATTTTGAAAAAAATTAGAAAAAAAAAAAATTCTTCTTTTTCTCAAAATAGCTATTTTGGCGCTGTTTTCCGCGCGTTAAACGTAGGAAAAAGCCATTTAGTGTGAATTTACGGCCAGATTTTTGAATTTACAGCCAGAGTCAGAATTTGAATTTACAGCTAAATTGCTATGCTAACAACTTTTCAATTTATAGGCTGTGACAATCTGATGGTTTATTTCCATCAAGGCATAATATGAAATGATATTCTGTGCTTTAAAAATATTTTTACTGTATAGAATTTTGAAAAAAAATCGATTTATATATATCAAAATTGCTGTTTTCGTGCTGTATTCCACGCATAAAGCATAGGTAAAAGCTCTATGGAGTGTAATAATTTTTGAATTTACAGTCAGATTCACAACCAAATGCTTTATATTAATTAACTCGTATTAAGTAATGAAATTCTATAGCTAAAGTATAGTTTA